>JBBPJQ010000014.1:0-84616 GCA_038088795.1 Boletus rex-veris
CAAATCCTATTCAAATCACTTGACCCTTGGGCCCATAGAAAGCCAAGAGTAAGTACTTTATTTCATACACTCATATGTTAGGGTGAGGGTTAGGAGGTATTGGGGGCTATCATGTTTAGTGAAAAACATGCAAACATTGGGACAGTTTTTTGAGCCACTGTATGCCTATGAAAAAGAAGTATGTAGCTATTGACACAGTCACACAGGTGCAGGTGGCAGGGGCACAATAAGGACCTGGCAACAGAATACCTTATATGATCACATGAACTGGGTACAGGTGCATGAACAACTCATATTTTATAACACATTGCATAGTAGGCACTTTACTTTACTACTCCATTGCGAATACAAACTCGAAGAATAAAGGGCAGTAGCCAGAATATCAAGAGGGGGCCCTCCCCTTGATACCCTGGCTACCAGATCGAAAGTATATGCAGCAAATGAGAAAGCAGGAACCAACTACTTCAGCCTACATGATCTTGGGTGAGGCTGCAATCTCACATACTGTAGTCGCTATGTACTGAAGTTATCAATCAGCCTGGCTTGCATTTAACGCGTCAGTATTGGAGGAGTCTACCTCAGGGTCCAACAATCTAACTATTGGAGACTCTTCAAGTTTGGGAGGGCCTTTCTGATAGTTGGGCCGAGATATTCAATCAGGCCATCTCAGAGAAGGTGATTGATTGACTGACACTTTTGGCCGAGCTTGTCTTGGGAATGCTCAGTTCTGCTTGAGACAGTCATATGAGCTTCGACTGAGGAGATGCACAGTGGACTGAAAGGCTCAAGGAAGCCTGTCTAAGGAATGTATGAGATGATCCGAAACACTCGACAGAGCCTACATCGAATGGCGTCAGTCATGCACCGCCATAAGCGAGCGAGCCCATCTGAAAGAGGTTTTAGTTGGGCTGAGATACTTGATCGGGCCATCTCAGAGAAGACAGTTGATTGACTGGCACTCTCAGCTGAGCCCAACTTGGGAACACTTAGTTCTGCTTGAGACAGTCATACGGACCTTGACCAAGGAGATGAAAAGCAGACTGACATGCTCAAAGAAGCCAGTCTAAGGAATGCACCAGATGGTTTGAACCACTCGACAGAGCCTACTCAGCCATGGGCCATCATAAGCCAGCCAGCCTATCTGAGAGAGATATTCAATCAGGCCATCTCAGAGAAGATGATTGATTGGCTGACACTCTCAGCTGAGCCTGTCTTGGGAATGCTCAGTTATGCATGAGACACTCTTGTGGACTGCTAATCAAAAAAGGACTGACATGTTCAAGGAGGCCTATCTAAGGAATGCATGTACCTGATAGGTTAGAACACTCAACAGAGCCTTTTGTAGATGGATGTCATTCATGGACTGTCATATTCGAGCAAGCTTATTTGGGAGGTGTTTTTGGCCTAAGATACTCAATGGAGCCATTGTTAGGGAAGAGCATTGATCAATCAACACTCTCGACTGAGCCTGTTCTATGAAGGCATGGCAGCATGAGCTTCTGAAACAGGCCTCAGCTGAGAACAGACTTAGACAACTCACATGCTCGATGGAGCCTGTCTGAAGAATTTGCATGATGTGCCAAGATACTCAACTGAGCCCATGCCAGAAAGGGGATTAATCTATATATTTCTCAACCAACAGTCTCGACTGAGCCTGGCCAAAGTAATTTGCCAGGCGCAAGGCTCTGCAAATGATGTGCTGATCTGAAATACTCGACCGAGCCCAGTATTTGCGGCAGTATACCATGACTGATATAACGAGCCTTAAGATATTTCAACACAACATACTCGGCCCTTGCAGAGGCCACATATAATCTCCCAGAACAGATCCAGATATCTGACCATATGGTCGAAAATTTAACTATGGTATATACATTTACAGTTTCAAATTTCTGATTGCTCTAGCCTATCCAAGGCTTTCAGTAACACTTTCTGCCTCCTTACCAGATCCATTCATTTCTCTGCTGCTTTGAAAATGATGTCCATAGATGCTTTCAGGCAATTTTTTAGCAGAAACATTCCCCTGTGAGCAAAGTAGGGGGCTTCTGAGGGACAAAGCTCAGGATGGATGCTCTGCATCACATTCAGCCATATCATTATTTCCTCAAACACTGTAATTGGATTGAGCACTGGGAAATATGTATCCCAAAGCTATTCAAACTCACCGCCACCTGGCATGGAATCCAGCAGAATCAATCTGGCCTTGAAGTTCTCCATTTCCTTAGCAGACACCTGATCTGAATTCACGTAAGGTTGTGGCTATCAGAATGAGCACTGTAGAAGTGTTTATCTCAGAGCTTTGACCAATCAGCCAATTCCCAGATTGTCTTCTGGTACTCATCACTTTGTAACATTCTGCATATCCAATCTTCAGGCCTCTTGCTCATCCCTAATGTTTCTGGCACCTGGCACTGGTATGGAGGGTCTTTTCAAATGTCATTCATTTCAATATCCCCTGTGGATGAGGAAAGAGATGCCGGCCCATTAATGATCGGGGAGGACCCTTCTGAAGTGATGTCTTTTGGAAGGGGCTCTGGCCAAGAGATGTCTGGAGATTGGTCATCAGGGGAAGAGCTGGAAGAGTACTCCTGTGAGCTCGAGTCTACTGGGGGCAATGAAGGCACCCTGATCCTCCCAAAACCCATATTGTGGGCTCGTCAGTGCACATTGCGATCACCACTCCTATGTTGCACTGGTTTGTCCATCAGCCAATCTGCGACACAGAGTTGCAAATTTACCTTTCCTTGTCTCTGCTGAAGCTGATTTTGTTCAAGTTGCTTGTGGACAGATTTTTAACTGTAGCTGAATGCCACATGAAATGACAACTCACCTCTACTAGCCCTTCCCTTTTCTTTAACACTCTCTTTTGAGAGTTTAAGGGACCTGAGGTTTATGTGAGGGCTTTATAAGGAAGAGATTATGGAGCAAACAGAATACCAATACCTTCTCTTGGCCAGACCTCACCTGCCACTGAGGTCGAAAGAACTATCTTGTTGAGATCTGCAGGGCCTAGACCAGTAGCTATCAGATTCCTTGTTGATATCAGCCTTGAATACATACCTTCTCCTTCAATTGAAAATCGTACTTGCTTGGTCATGGTTGTGATGTGGCAAGACACTCAATGTTTGCAGCATGGGCAGCACTGGCATAAATGCCATGATTCAGTTTAAGGGTGTGGCGTGGCTAAAGCTCTGTGGAGGCAAAACTCTGATTGATGCTTGGCAATGGCTCTGATGTCAGTGAAATCCCACACCCAAAATGTGGAATAATGGCACTTCCACCCGTTAAAGGACATCAACCACACATCACAAGCCCCTCGCTCAACATTCTTTCTACCACTTCATCATCATCCCCCACCATCCCAATCCCCATCAAGTTCTCTTCTGAAGGGAACTTCGCCCAGAATATGATTAAAGAATGTGCCAAAGAAATCCGCAAGATCTTCAAGCAGCTGGTGCTGCCCCATGGCACTTTGGCAGAAATGCAGGTGAGATGGGATGAGGCTGTGGCACAGTTGGCAAGGCAATTGGTGAATAACGAGTTGCATTAATCATAGCACCACAAATAAACCTAGTTTAGAACATGGTGTGTGCTGTCATGACTGAGGGAATTTTTATCCCTTGGTTTATGATTTCCCTCAACATCCATCTGCCAATGGCCCCCCTGGCAGTTGATCATGGATGGAAACGTTAGCGTACAGTCAGATCATCCCTGGCTGCAACTTTGATCCTCAACACTGCCCATTTCCCCTGTCATAAGCAGAGCATCCACAGTTAAGCCAGAGCCCTCTCAGGCAGCGGCTGAATCTCCCAGCCACATTTCCTTCCCCAGGACTTCTCCCAGCAAATTAATCATGAGCCCAAACCACACTGCTGCCACCCCATCGCTGATATCTCCCAATCCAGCCCCCATCCATTCCATCATGAAATCACTCCCCCTGGCCAAGGTCAACTCCCCAGCTGCTGACACCTCCTCGAAGCAGCAGGAAAAAGGCAAGGGCAAAGCCAAAGTCCCTCAACCCAAGCCCGCTGGTTACAATAAAGGTCAGGCTCAGTCTCGATCCAGGGCTGAGGAAAAAGGGGAAGGTCAGTCCAAAGGCAATCGCAAAGGGAAGGAAAGGGCCCGAGAGCCAGAAGAGATGCAGGAAGGGGACGAAGAAGAGACCAGAGGTCGATTGAAGGAAAGAGTCCTGGCTGTTGGTTGGGTATCTCAAACCAGGAGCTGAGCAAAACCAAAGACCTGTGCCCCCTCTCCCCCTTGCCCTTCTTCTCCTTGCCCTTCACTGCCAGCTGAATCCACCAGCTTGACCGCTTGCGATAACTGCTTGAGGCACCAGCTTTAGGCAATGACACGGGTTGGGGTAACTCGCACGGGTCCCGGGTATGGGTACCATTTGGGTACAGTATGGGTTGACTTTGTGAAACCTATATACCCATATGCATACCCATGTACCTGGGCACATGACATGAAATGCTAGCTTAAACATAAAAGTAACATGTCTAAATCGAGGTCTGCCAGGGTGACATACAGTGACAGGAAGGGTCCGACATGCAAAATGGAGATTATTTTCGCTCAGCCCAACTGTCATGTCCTCCCCACCAGTGAAACATATAGCAAAAATGACATCCAAGGCCCAGGCTGCACTTGAAGAGCGGCAGGAAAGGGTGGCAAAACGAAAGGGTGATGGCAGCAATGAAGATGTGGCCCCGAAAAAGGCCCATGTTGCCCCAAAGACCGACAATGGCAATGGCAACTCGGAGTCTAATGCATCACAAGGGTCAACACAGGCCACGGTTGAGGATGCACCCGATGAGGATGACCCACCTAATGATGGCAGGAACACACGGTCACCCTCCATAGAGCTCATAAGCCCAGCAGACAAACTAGGTAAGCTATGGTTACGACAACGAACATTTTCAGCTAACGTGCAATCAATAGTTCGTCTAATGAAAGATTGGACCTGAGTCACCTGTTTATGCGTTCTTCGAACTGCGGCCCTGAATTGTTGTTATCAACGGCCGAAATGCGCATGAGTTCAAATGTTGTGCGCATGGTTGCAAATCCACCATCTGCCATTTTCTTGACACTGGAGATGCCCAATCGACTAGCAATATGCGGAAGCATGTCAAGTCTTGCTGGGGACCTGAAGTACTGGCAGCCGCTGATAATGCAAAGGATGTAAATGAAGTATGGACCAAGATCGTCAAAAGTGTCCTGCGAGATGGGTCAATAACCATTGCATTTGAGCGGAAAGGGGGAGGGAAAGTGACATACTCTCATCGTCAACATACCCGAAATGAAGCAAGGCAAGTTCATACTCTTCCCCAAGATTGGAGCGGCTAATGAACTTCCATGTAGAGCCGAAATGGTTTGGTGGGTGGCAGAGAGCCAATGGCTGTTTTCCATTGTCAAGGACCGGGGCTTTAGGTCATTAATGAAAACGGGTTGTCCTGAGTATTACATACCTTCTGCTGCAACAGTGTCATGGGATACTCGACTTGTTTTTGCACGTACTCATAATCGGGTCACTAAGATGCTGCAGGTCAGTGACACCATAGACTGATCAAGTAAAGGTACTAATGCACTCACCACTGGCAGGAACACGAGGGAAAGCTAAGCTTTACAACGGACACTTGGATGTCCCCAAACCATCATGCGTTTGTTGCGTTCTGTGTCCATTTGGAGCACAAGGGGAAACCACTGTCATTGCCATTGGATTTCATTGAGGTAGCAAGGGTTAGTGACTTACAAGGTTAGACAACGTGCCATTATTGAAGTGGATGTAGTCACACACAGGACGCGAGCTGGCAAGAGCGTTTGCAACGATGCTGGAGGAGTTTGGGTTGACAGATAAGGTATGCCAACCTCTCACTAGACATGACATAACTTGGGCTAAGAGATTGGTGCATAGATCCTTGTGGTAACGTGCAACAACGCATCTAACAACAATGTGATGGTAGACAGGCTAGCTGAGCTCGTACCTGAGTTTGCAGGTGACGCCAGTCACCCACGCTGTTTTCTCCATGTCATGAACTTGGTTGCCAAGACATTGCTCTTGCAGTTTGAGGCCAAGAAAAAGACCACGACTGTTGAGGATGACAACGAGTTGGATAAAAGCGGAGAGGAGCTGGATGACAATGATAACAATGCGCTGAGTGAGGATGATGCTGATAACGTTGAAGGGTGGGTTGATGAGAGGTGTGAGATGACCGGGACAGAGCAGCTAGCAGCAGAGAGGTCCGTACATCCAGTTAAGTTAGCGCTGCTTAAGGTGAGTGATAAGGAAACAGGAAACATACCAGGAGGTCTGACAATATGCCTAGCTTCGTAAACTCGGCTTTAAAATAATCCACTTGACCACCATAATCCTTCCAGCCTGGCGCAACATCTTAAAAAAGCTCTGTATGAGTATCACCAACTTACCAAGGGATGTTGCAACCCAATGGAATTCAACCTTCAATATGTTGGACTATGCCTTGAGACATCGAGAGGCGGTTGACCAGGTTACACAGCAGCGTGAACCTGGCTTGCAGAAATATGAACTGAGCAATCCAGAGTGGCTGGTTGTGGGACAGCTGCATGATGTGTTGAAGGTGTGCTTACTCACCTTTACCATGTGTTACCACAGCATCAGCAAACAGAACGTAAACAAACTCACGCTACTTCTTCTACTAGGTACTCAAGGACGCAATGCTCTTCTTTTCAAGGTCCATGCCATCCCTTGTGACAGTCATACCTGCCATGGATCACATCAAGAAGAAGCTAACAGCCTACTCCCGCAATAAAAAATATCTTCTGTCTATTCGTTTTGCTGTCACACTTGCCAAGAAGACACTTGACCACTATTACTTGCTCACTGACCACTCCGAAGTATACTGCATTGCTATGGGTAAGTGATCTGGTTACACACCCTTCGACAGAACTAATATAAGAGTACTAGTGCTCCATCCGCGACACAAGCTCACATATTTCAAGGCCATGGATTGGCCAGACAGGTGGATCAATACTGCTAAGGACCTGGTTACTGATGAATTCGAACGTGCATATCTAAACCATGATGAAACCAACAATGCAACATCGGATGGCAAAAGAGACTCAGACGAGGTGACACCCAAGGCTGTCAAAAAGGTGAGTATTCATTGACTTCATCACCGCTTCTCTACACATTCAATATATCTAGGCCGGCAATATGTTCAATGATCTTCCAGCTCTTGCCCCTCCAAAGCTTGCCGATCTCAGCTCTGAGCTTTCCCGCTACCTCACTTCAGAGGTCGAGCACATTGCTGATTCTATTGCATGGTGGTATGAATGCTCTGGCACCTACCCCCATCTCTCTCAAATGGCCCTCGACTACTTAACCATACCTGGTAAGTCTCACATTTTATGCCACCATACAGTGTATCAACAATATTTCTACAGCAATGTCAATCGACGTTAAACGTTTATTCAGTCATGGTCGCCTTTTGCTCACACATGTTCATTCTCAGTTGTCCATCCAGTCTACCTGTGCCCTCCTTTGCCTTGGAATATGGAGTAAGTTGAATCTTGTTAAGAATGATGATGTGAAGGCTGTAAGTGAGCTAGCAGAGGCTCTCAGTGATGAGGAGGTGCTCAATGATGGTTGGAATGATATTTGTATATAGTTCTACATATTGTAGCCTACTAGATCACGACGATTGTTCTAATTTTTGCTCTGTACCCATGGGTATACCCAGGTAGGGGTATACCCTGGGGTAATTTATGTCGTTCTTGCACAATACCTGAGACCCACCTAGCAGATACAGGTATTTTTCGGGTATGGGTATGGGTTGGGCTGATGGTACCCAGGGTTTTACCTGTGCTATTGCCTAAATGTGTTTCTGTTCAATGGTGGAAGGATTGGAGTATAAAGAGTTTACTTCAATGACATCTGGGAGTTCCAATAGTTCTTTAGAGGAATCAAGCACTGGTATGAAGTTCTGGCCAAGCTCCGAATCAATCGAAGGCCCCTCTAGACTTGAATAGATAGAAGATGAGTTATTTACAATTTTGGAACTTGTGAATTGAGATGCAACTTGTTTGCCCAGGTCATTCAAGTTGCTTTGGCTTTTCCCTTAGAGTCAGAAGGCATAGATTGGAAAAGTGCATGGACTTCATCAAAAGTCATTCCTTGACAAGCACAGGGTAAGGATTCTTGTACCTGATCCCATGACATAGTGGGATCAGTGGTAGTAGCGCGAAGCAATCTTCCTTTGCTGTATGTGGGTTTATATTGTTCTCTGGACCAATTACAATGAGGGCAGTGTGTGGAAGACTTCTTACAGTCTTTAGTGAAGTGACCTGTACCTCCACAGTTGAAACAACTAGAGGTAGATCCTGATGATTCTCCTGAGGATCTTTGTTTGGGTTCTTCATCGTCAATGAATCCGATATTCATGGAATCATTGCAGAAGGACTTCTTTTTAGATCTTCCCAGAATAAGTCCGATTGACTCCTGAGTGGATCTGACTTTGGATACTAGAGCAACATAGGGAGCGATGTCTGTTTGTTGCTTCTTTTCTCTAGCAATCTGTGTGAGAATAGAAGGTCTCATGCTTTTCTCAAGTATGGCACAGGCATGTGCTCCATCAATGCCAGCCATGTTGTACAGGGACTTGAACTTAGTGATGAACGGTCCTGTCTTCAGGTCTCCTTGGTGGAACTTATTAAGCTCCATGAGAGCCCAGTCTTTCTGATTTGCGTGGCGGAAGAACTTGGGTAGTTCTTCTTCTAACTGGTGCCAAAGGTATATAGGTCCTTGAGCCAGTTGAGTTTCAGCGAACTTTCCTGCAGTGGGTCCTTTGAGTCGGGATAGGACTGCTTGAACAGCAGTGTAGGAACTGGGTGGTATATCAGCTGCATTAAGGCATAGCCATGCTTGGATCTTAGCCCACCATTCATCAAACTTGGTGCAGCTTCCATCATAGTCTCCTGGATCTGCAAAGATCTCAACTTTTTGTGAGTAGCCACAAGTAGAGGTGGTTGTAGTGGGTATGGCATTTTCCTGAAGGTTACTCTTTTCTAGTCTCAAGGTTGTTACAGTGTCAGTGAGTTGGTTAGTTTCTTGTCTGAGAGTGGTACAAGCTGTGAGTGTTGCTGCCATAATGTCAATGACAGCATTTCATTGTTCCTGTGATGAGGCCATGCTTTGGTCATTTAATAAAGATTGGAAGTTATTGAAGGCATCAGCAATAGCATTGCTTCTGTTACCATTCGATATGATGACTTAAGCAGGATATTGGAAACTCTGATCTGATTTGGATTCTAATGCCAAATGATCCGCTAGTTCTGGTTCTTGTTCCTGAACTTTGGGTGCAGGAACTCTGATTGGTGTGGGTGGCAGTAAGGGGTCTCCTCTTTCAGCAGCAGACTCTTGTGTGGCAAGGGCAACTAGTTGTGCCTGACGAACTCGTTGCTGGTTGATGAAGGGTTCTGCGGCAGGTGGTAGCAGTTTGCATATGTGCAGCTCTTTCTCTTACTTGTTCCTGTCTCTGATTAGATTCAGGATGTTCAGGCCTGATTTGGATATTTTCAGAAGTCTCGTCTATTGTGATGATGGAGAGAGTGTAGCTAGTATGGATGGTAACATAGAGGCATCCTAAGAGCTGAGTGGGGTCAGAGTTCTCTCTCTAATCCATAGCCGCTCCCTGATACGATCTGCGGCCTGTTGTACCTGGCGTCTTGCATTCTCAATCCTTTCAAGATCTCTGGTGTGCTCACGACCAAGCTGAATTCCCTCCCGTATAATTCTGTGGATTTGTTCCTCTGAACCCTCTCTATATATATGCTGAGTGTTAGTTCTTTGAGGAATGGCAAGGTGGGCAGCTCTGTGGGTGAGTCTATGGTAAATGGGTTCCCAGTCTATAGGTTCCGGTAACTCAGATGGTGCACGGAGTGGGGTGCTAGGGTTGTAGATCCAAGATCCGAGGGGCAGATAAATGATTTTAAGATCTGCGTATGTCGGGGTTAGACGGTCCTCTGTGTATGCTGCATGTCTATGTCCTAACTGACTGGGTAAGGAGTTGGTGTTGATGGTGGTGGCCCTGATGACAGTGGAGGGGGCATCCTCAGATGTGAGAGTGGTGTTGTTGATAAGGGTTCTGTACCCTAGGTCGATACTACTATCATAGTCGGCTAATTGATCTGACTCTTCCTATAAATGGACTTGTCAGTCCTATCTGTACTTGGCTAGCATATAGCCAATCGGTACCTGTAGGTTCTCTTCCCTCTTTACTTGGACCTCGTAGTCTGATGGGTTGTAGTCGTTGGGGTCATATGACCTGGAGCGGACCACTTCTTCCGGTACTAGGTGGAAGACGTCTGGAAAGGTGATGCCCGATGAAGGGCTGGTGATGGGAGAGCGAGGTGGGGATGCTGGAGGCGGAAGGCTAGATCTTCCTGTGATTACATACTTATAGATGTTGGAGATGCAGTAATAAGGCACTAGTACCAGAGTGCAAGGTCAATGGATCACATAGCAGCCTATCAATAACCTACTTTGATTCTATCAAGCTAGATGGGTGGTGATAAGGTGGCGATGAGGTCCCGGAGAGGTTAGCTAGACCTCAGCAGTTAGTATAGTTTTGTTTTAGTGAAACAACCAGAACCCACCTAAGGGTCTAGCATCTGAAGTGGCAAGAGTACTAGTGAGATGTTTCTGGGAGAACAAGACTAGAGAGTCTTGGTCACTTGGCTATAGTATTTATACTACTAATACAAGTGCACAGACCGTGCAGTGCTTATCTATGTATACTATACTAGTACATGGGTCCCTGACTCCCACAGTAGTGGGGGAGGGTTTTCTCAGCCAGAAACATCCAGCTCTCTGCAAAGTGACTCATGGGAACAATCTGAACTGTGAGAATAAATTATCTAATTACTATATAGTTCCTCTACAATACCACTTGGAGTTCATTCAGCTCGTCGCTGCACTGACTCCACTATATACCAATGTAAGTGAAAGTACTATTTACATCGAGTTGCTACAGGGTAAAATTGAGTTATCAGACCTCCCCCCAAAATATTACTCCTGTCAGATGTCTTTTACAGTCTTTTTGAAGCAACCTAATGGCTCCGAAGAATAACTCAACTTCAGCTTCCGATACAGCCCGCCTTTGCCGTTACAGGCCATTCCGTACAAGGAAAAACACCGACAAAGGTATTGGTGGATCTTTCTGAGGGTGGTTTTGCTGCTTATGTCGCTGCTTCAAGAGCTCAAAGCTCGGACATGAGATGGTCTATTCCTGACATGGTCCATTACTCTCGAACAACTCAATACCAAGCTGGCGCAATGGACACCTGCTCCATTGCAACACCAGTGTGGATTTGAAGCGCATCAATCCCTGGTTGACCCCCCCTCATGATGTTGCTGAGACCCATTCATTGCCATATCTGAGTGCTGAGCGCTGTCCACCTCAATCAATACTTGCTGAGGTTCAACGCTTTGAGGCATTAGAACATAATACATACAAATGGTATGGTTTATGTCCCGGAAACGAGATCGCAGTCCCAGATCTAGAGGCCGAGCAGGGTGGAATCCAAAAGTGAAGCTTGTTGGTAAAACAGGTTACTCATCCCTCAAAAAACTACAACAAGAGAAAACTCGAGGATGTGGCAGGGCCTGCTCCATCACCCAAGGAGATCCTGTAGGATAATACTGATCATGAAATCATAATTCCTCAGCAGAAGCATACAAAGAAACACGGCCCCTCACCATTGGCGATTGGTGATCCTCTTTTTCTTTTACCATTCCCTACATATTCACAGGCAAACATATTGGTGTCCCTTGTCTTGACAAAGGAAAGGGTAAGGCAGACAACTAAGAGTTGGTTGGTCAAAAAAAGGTACGGTGATTGATGACAACTGGGAGATTTTTACAATGGATATGGAGCAGAGTAAAAGAAAAGACAAGTACTATTTTTTGGTATATCTTGTCCGTACATACTGTCTAGTTGGTGCTATTACATTGTCGTGTTATTGTGTTCATCGGTTTTCCCAGGAAGTCAGGGACTTGGTGCAAGCGTGCCACTACAATTGGTACCACTGGGTAACATGAGGCAACATGAGGATCATTGTAACTGGAGGATAAGCATACCTGTGTGGGCATGTGTTGGATAGGGGGCACAAGGTGTGCATGAGGTGCGACATGTGTAAGTCTGGAGCGCGTAGGCTCAAGATCAATAATGTGGGATAGTAATGGGCTTTGTGGGAAAGTGAATGAAGAGCGAAAGTGTAGAAACTGAAGTGTAGTGTCAGTGTCTGGGTTATAGGGGCTAATTGGTAGTGACTGTAACAACACTAGTACTGTGCCACAGCGATGTAAATTTTACTGTGGTGTTGTCATGCTAGAGCCACCTGTAGATTGCTTGGTGCAAGTGGCAGTGAATAACTGTAGTTCTTCATATTTTGTGGGCACCATTCAGGGAACTCCTTGATGGTGCCATTGTTTACTTTGCTTCATGTGGCTCACTGGTCAGCCAAAAGAATTTGTTGACCATGTTGAAGGCCTTCATAGAAGGGTGAGTCAAGCACTTGTTGTTGATGCCTACTGACAGTGGAGTAGCTTCAAAGTCCAGAATGCCCTTGTGTTTGATGCCCCACACCTACAAGCTACCTCAATAGTGGAATTACTCACCCGATTGACAAAGCACACCCTCATTCATGGCTTTGATTTCACCAAGGCTCTTGAAGACATATTGCTTGACATGTCTGAGCTCAGGTGCCATTCCTCAATCATTCACTTCACTGGTGGTAAGGTGTTTCAGTATCTATGGGCTCACAAAACCTACCAGCCCTGGGGACAATGGATTTCAATGCAATGTGATCAATGTGGTGTCTTGCAAGAGTGGTCTGGTGTGCATCTGGGAGATGGATTGTACTCATTTGAATGTGTACATATATGCCAGCTGCGGGTACAAAGGTTTGGACAGGGTTAAGGAAGTGTTCTCGTTTGTGGTGGCTCGCCCTAATTGTGAGGTTTTACTTAGCAAGCGCCAAACACCAACAGCCTGGCTGAAGGAGGTGTTCATGTAGTCGATGTCATTCACTGTTTCTGTTACTGTAGTTTCAGTCAATACTATGCATTGGTGCCATTTTATTAGTTGGTGGCTTGTAAACCAGGCTCTCCTTTGAAGTTGCTCATATTACATGATCACAGATCCAGTACAGCAAATCAGAATGCCAGTTTCTCATGCTTTTTTCACCTCTGACAATCACTCCGTTCAACTTGCTTTCACCCACCATATCAAACTGGTCAGTCCTTTTTGATTTGGTTCTCTTCAAATACGTCCAGGACTATGCTAGGGTTCATGGAGATGTCTCATCTCATGCACAAATCTTACAAGATTGCTGGGATGAGATCGTAGGCTCACTCTTGCATGAAGAAGTGGCAGTGGAGTTTTCTAGTAGTCTACACTTGGTGAGCAAATTCTCTCTACAATCCAGTTGCTGCACTTGACAACTTGTAGGCTATTCAAAAGTCTTTCTTACTCTACTTGGACTACGATGACCAGAAGGAGGAAGAGGCTGCCATCATGGCCTTGCCCTCTGAAGAGTTGCTGAGCCCTGAGGACCATGAGGCTGCTGCATGGCCGTCAGACGCAGGTGATTACTGGACTGAGTAGAACTTGTTTCGTGTGGCCCAGTGACTGTTTTCTGATGAGGTGGCCAAGGTCAACAGTGAGGCTTGGGACATGCTGAACAAGAAAACATTGGGTATGTGCACAGTTGCAGTACACAAATGGTTCAATGAGCTCCTAAAGAGCAAGCTTGAGGAAGCAGAAAATGTGGCTGCAAAATGGAATAAGCTCAGTTGTCCTGACAAGGATAAATGAAACATGTGAGTTGTTTATTTCTAAGGTCTCATATTGATTGTGTACTAATATATTCAATGTGTAGCTATCATAAGAAACACCTCAAAAATCGGACTACTGAGCTCATTCACACAATTTGATGGACTATGGGAGTCCATACAGTCGTGTTACTGATGTATGAAGTCAGCGACGAGCAGAAGACTGCAATGTAAGTCATTAGTGCCAGATTCTTGGCATTTGCCATTCATTTGTTCAATTGTAGCATGAAATGGAAGCACCAACTGGACGAGACAAGCATTTCACTGTCTCATCAAATGAATCCAAGAGTTGGGTGAAACAGGGTGTCAAGCTTTTGCATGGATACCTCCACAATGATGGTATGTATTTTCTGCGCAGCTGGATAACACCAATATATATATATATATCTGTTGCAGATGAAGAAGCTTCCTCTGAGGTACAAAGTGACAATGAAAAAGGTGTGGAGGTCACAGTAGATGTTGCAGGGAATCCGAGGCTCCCCAAGGCACTTGTAAAGGATCTCAACGTGTGTCAAGATCCCTGTCGAGATGTGTTCACAAAGGCATATAGTATGTATATGTATTTTACTTTTTTGCAGTCTACTAATTGTAACGACCAAACCCTTCTATGGTCAATAGGGGTCTAGCTGTTGAGTGGAAAGCGTGTAGACTTGACTAGCAAGTCCTATGGAGTGTCAATGATGTTCTATTGGTCAATGGGAATGGGAAAGAACAGAAAGAACTAGACTAGAGACTAAATACTACTGATCTACAGTATTTATAGGGGCTACATAGGGGCATAGATTGAGCTGTACATAGCTATGATTGCTATAAAGAGTTAATATGTTGTAGACTGGTTAACACGAGTTAGCCAGGATTTAGCCATGAGTTAGCAGAGAAGCACTGCCTAGATAAGATGAAGAGATATGATTGGACAATAAGGGAAAGTGAGTCAAAGGGAAAGTGGCGAGGCGAGCATGCAGATAACATGTGTTGCATAGCTGAGATAAGGGAGATAAGGTCATGTGACTTGATAAGATAAGGTATTGCAAGGGTTATTGAGGACGATCTGGTAGTGTCTGGGTTATAGGGGTTAATACAGTTAATGCAAGGAAAGTGTAGGAAAAGTATGAAATTAGTATGGTGGGTAATAGTGGCTGTTACACTAATTGAGCCCAGTGAAATTCACAAAGCGAGACAAGGTGCACACCCCGTGGCTGGAGCTGACAAGGTCCAACAATTTCTACCTCCACCCTGACTCTGTTTCCGAAGAGTTTAACATCTTGGACCCTTTCAAGTTGACAAAGCCAATTATTGATAAGCTGTGGGCTCATTGGCTGGAATGTAAGGAGAAGAAGCTTCCTATTGTCGAGTTTGTCAGTGGGCAGGCCAAGGACTTGGACAGTTGGAAGTTTAACTTGGAGGAAAGGGCACCACATGTTGGCAAAAGGAAGGCCTATGTTGAGATTGATGACAACTCTGATGATGAACTTGGGCCAGTACTGTTAGTGGACAAAGGTAAGTCTAGCACTTATGATGGATGTATCAGTGATGATCTGAGTTTATTTGTAGGCAAAGGTAAGGCCGTAGATGACCAGGGTGAGGGAACATTTGTATCTGTATCTCCCCCAAAGCCACCATTCAAGCGATCTCACCTTTCTGGACAGCTTGATGTCCCTGAGGAAGGGAGTCCAGCAGCCAATGAAAGCAACAGGTCCAAGTTCCTGGCTAGCCTTTCTCATACCAGTCACTCGTCAATGCATTGATGGCACTTCCAATTTTTGTACTTTTATTTTTATTTTTCTGGTCCATTTGAGTACTAATCTAATATACAAGGCATCTTGTCCCTCTTCCTCTGCTCCTTCAAAATCAAAAGGTAATTTGCCTATTTGGGCCTCTTGGCATTGGGGTGGGAAATACCTTCCTGCCGAAATTCATTTGAAAAAGAAAGAGTTCCACATGGCACTATCTGCTTTGCGAAGATACATCGTCATGGATCAAAACAAAGGTATGGCTGTTGTTTTGGGGCTGGGATTACTCCTCCGAGAGTGTTGAAGAGCAGTGGAGGTCAAGGCAGATGATCTCAATAGTCCAGGATTTCTTCGGGAATCAATTCTCAGTGTGCAAATGGCTGATGAAGTCAGTGTGACCATGAATGAGGTGTGTGGACATTTGGTGGTGATGGGGGCTCAGAAGAATGGTATGGACATTGTCGAGGATGACTGTGGGGAAGGACAGAGAAAGAGTGGGTAGGAGGAGGGTGAGGGCCAGGGTGAGGGCAAGGAGAGGATTAGGTCAGAGGAGGCAGGAAATAGAGGAGAGTAGGTGGTGGCAGAAAGAGAGGTGGTGGTGGGAACAAAGGAGATGACAGGAAGAGAGGAAAAGAGGGGGACAGAAGAGGTGAGGGAAAGAGAGGAAGAGAGTGTCAGGGAGGAGGTGAAGGAGAGTGAGAGCAAGGAGAAGGAGGGGAAGAAGGGGGGGAAAGAAAAGAAGAAGACAAAGGCAAGTGGTGGGGAGAAAAAGGGGAGCAGCAAGAAAGATAACTCACCCTCTTCTGGACCATTCTGAAGAGCATCAGAACACACCTGAAAGCCGAGGAAGAAGTGTTGGGGCTCTGACTATGCATGACTTGGACATTGGTTGCATCATTAGCTCACTTCATCCACCATTCATGTCTACCTTGAACAACAAGTAGTTATACATATATGTATAGAGAAAATGGGTAGAGCTCAGACATTTACATTACTGTGGTACTGGCCAGTCATACAACAGATCACATGTCCAGCTGATACCACAGTCAGGTCACCATATTTGACCACAACAGTGGTACTGGCTGGTCACTCAAACAGATCACATGTCCAGCTGGTACTACAATCAGGTCACCATATATGATCATGATAGTGGTACCAGCCGGTCAGTCAACAGATCACATGTCTGGCCAGTACCACAGTCAGGTCACCATATTTACCCACTCAGATGGATCACACATCCAGCCAGTACCATGGACAGATCTTCTACCTCCACAATCCTTGGCCAGCTGGTACCATCTGCAGGTTTATTGATTATAACATGGAGGTACCACTTCCACGTAATTGGCTGTGCCAGCTCCAGGTATACCAGCTGGACATCCGGCCAGGACCACACCCACAATGTTTGGTGACACATAGGAGAACTGGTTGTGCGATTCTAAGTGACTGCATGATGTGAAATGTGATGGCATGATACAAAATCTGTGAGAGTGAGAAGATATGGTGGGCAAAGCATTGAGCAAAAGCTGCAGCATTGAAGGGGATATCTGACAACAGGGTCCCAGGCCATGGAAACATGAAACAAGGATGAATTAATGATAGGCAAAAACTTGAATGATCTTCAAGTTGTCAGGTTGAGCAAGACCTAATGAATCATCCCATTACAGATGTCCTTGTTCCAGGCTTTCTTTGCAACCTGGATGGAAATCTGTTAGTTAGAATAGTCAGATGTGTTTTTGCTTACCAGTTCCCATGTTTCATTGTCATATGCCTGGAAATACATGTTAGTTAACAGTCAAATAGTGATTAAACATACATCTCTCTGTGCGACACTTAGCCCATCATAATATAATTTGAACTCAATAGTCATGCCATTGGATGTATCTTTGAACTGTTTGAGCCAATGGCATGTGCATAAGTTCCTAATAACATTGTTAGCGAAGCCATCTGTACTCTGAGTCCTTACCTTCCATTCTATGCAGGACCCAGACGCATTTTCACCAGTGCCTTCTTCGAACTGATGCCATCACAGTTTGAGTTCACCTCCACTGTGGTCGAATCCATTGAGGCCTTCAAACACTTGGCTGGGATTGTACTGGTGTTTGACTTGTGAGAGCTACAATTGGGACTTGGGGTAGTACTAGGAATAGCAACATTCAACTTTGCGACAAAGTCCATGAGAGCAGTTCTGGCATAATGAAGTTAGTCACAGTGTGTACTCAATGAGATCTACCCACAATGGGTCAAATGGTGTGATACTGTCATCTTGAACAATAGAAGGAGACTTGATGGCAGATAGGACAGAACTTGCAACATCTTGAACAATGGAACTAGAACTAGCAGACTCAGTGGATAGGACGGACATTGTAACAGCTTGAACAACAGAAGTAGACTTGGTGGTGGATAAGACAGAACTTGCAACATCTCAAGTGACAGTGGGAGTACATGGGTCAGCAGGTGGAACTGCTACCAGTTCTGATGATGCAGATCAATTGAGTGATTTGTATTACAACTGCTACTCAAGTATAATGGACTTATCGTTTTTCTTTCATTCTCAACCCCTATCTATTCCTTTCACACATTCACATGCATTCCTTTCATATCTGCTTCAACGCTTCTATCACACATGCATATCTAATCTCCCACATCTATGCTTCTCATTTACATTAGATCCACACTGCAACCTCATGCTGCCATATACATGTGCATCACACATGCCAGGCTATGTACACAGGTATATCACGTGACCCAGTGTCCAGTGTATTTACTATATATAACAGTAGCCACTGTCTCTTTGCCTTTCGTTCTTCCTTTCCAATACAGTTTCCGTCCTTGTTGAGATAGTGTACATGCTATGCAGGGTAACTTGTTCATGCAAGTCGCTCTAGCTTCCATTGCCCCTCTGCACACTTGAAGAGGGGAAACAATTGTTCAATCTGAGAATGGAAAAAGTTGCGACCAACAACATTGAGTTCACCCCATGTTTGTGGGGCACATTTCATGTTGATGAGCTCTGCCCACATACTGCGCATACAGGCACAGATGTTTTTAAGTTGCTCCAATGGCACAGGCTCACTGTTCTCTTCTTCAAGATAAGGCTCTTTGCCTTACTTTATAACCTGTGCCTATAGAGAATCAAGCCAAACATCATAATTTTTGGTGGTTCAGAACTTGATGCAGGGGTGGGAGTCATGAGAGGGACAGGCAGGTAAAACAGAATCAATGACACTGCCTCCAACTCCCTTTTGATTTATTATGTCCCTAAAAATAATACAAGTTTAGTAGAAACTCTACATTTTAATGTCATACCTGAGTGTATCCAGTTTGGCAGTAACTTTTCCATGCTTGATCTCGAGGTACTTGATCTGTTCATGTGTGATATGAAGGTTGTGCATATAATCCATGTAGAATAGATTCAGCCCTGGCTGCTTACCATGTAGATACTGGTCTAGTGAAATATCTGAATTAATCTATTACTAACTATGAAAGCCTGGTCACTAAAAGATGCCAAGAAAGTGACACCCTGTGGGAACTGTTGTAGTGATGGTGGTCCTAGAGGTTGGGCAGATGTTGGAGGCACTTGTGTAGCATTTGGAATGGGGCTGTCCAATAAAGATGATACTGATGAGGAGAAGGATGCATAAATAGAACATTTTTGAATGTGCATGATGGTGATAAAAGAATAGGTGGGTTGATGCAAGAAGGAGGAAGGGGAGCACGAGCCCAATAAAATGTGATGTAATTACCAGAACTTTCCAGCTGTAAATACACCTTTGCTTTACTACTCTATCAACATCTTTCATACCATCATGCTTTCCACCAATAACTCTATTCACATCACTGTACCACTTAAACATCCAGAGGACACATATACATTTATCTACAACCCTGAATTTCCAGGTCCCTTGGTAAGTTATTCTTTATGCATGTCATTATCACTGAAACACCTTCTTTAGACTATTGAAATCACATCCTCTTATATTTGGGTGGATTCTGTTGTTCCAACAACAGCTACAGTCCCTGCAAGGGCCTCTTCTTTGAAGCAAGATCAAGTCATGATGGCTACCACCTTGACCGCTGTAGAGATCCATAGTCCTCTGGGTTCATATCTGGTCATTTCGCGATATTCCTCCCCTCTGTTCATCCATTCACTATGGAACATGGTTCATATTTCATCCTTTACATTCTGTATGAAGTCTGGTCCAAGTCCGATCCAAATTAACTTAGTCCGATGCCATATTCGGTCTATCCGACCTGAATTACCTCGAGTTTGACACCAAACATGCCGGACTTCGGACTAGCAAGTCCGGACTTCCTTCAGACTTTGTTTGTACAGTCTCAGGACTTAGTCATCACATCTGACATCCCATACATACTGTTTATTTCATCTCCTTATCATATTTTCCTTGGTTACTATTAAGTCCAGAGTATGCTCTGAGACTATAAATATCTGTATTTGGATTTCCGAATACATCTTTTGCCCAGTTGGTGTTGATCATCTCTTTCTTGTCCCTTGTCGTCTCAAACGTCTCCAATACGAAGTCCAGTGCCCGTTGCACGACTTACCCTCGCTCTCGCTCAAGTCCTGTGTTCTCTATGCTTTCTCCTTCACAATCCAGCGCTCAGATGTCTCTCGGGTGTCCTTCCATTGATTCATCACACCTGTCCGAAATCTCGGACTTCGTCTGGGACCTTCGGACTTCCTATTCCTTGTTCTCCTATTCATCAGCTTGCATTTGAATCCCTTTAGAGTTGAATATATTGCACCCTTCTTACTTTTCTCTAGCTTTTGACCTGTTTGGTTTAGTCCAGAAGGTTATCAGCAACCCCTTGTTATCTACACCGCGCTACCTCTTGTCCCTTACAACTGTGACAAAGCCAAGAAGCGGATTCGTGATCTTGGTAAGTCATCTGACATAAGTGGACACAGATTGTGCATTAACCTAGTAATGCAACATACCAAAGAGCCTGAAAATAGTGCAATAGAACCTGAGTCTGATTTTCCACCACCAAAAGTGCATGTCGAGAACAAGGTAAATTGGAGTTGACATGGGTGCATACAGTGGCTCAAAAAACTGTCCCAATGTTTGCATGTTTTTCACTAAACGCAATAACCCCCAATACCCCCTAACTCTCACCCTAACATATGAGTGTATGAAATAAGGTACTTACTTGTGGCATTCTATGGGCCTAAGGGTCAAGTGATTTGAATAGGATTTGATGAAATGGCAGCCATTTCAAAATAACAGCTCATTGGGACAGTTTTTTGACTTTGAATTCTTATTACATATATCAGACCCTGGAATGCTATAAGATGGTGAGATACCTTAGGTAATGACTATATTATGTCACCATTATGTAATTAATTATTCTACAACATATATAAACCTTGCCATCACGAATGAATTCCCTCATTCTCATCATGAAACATCTCTCTGCTCCTTAAAGAGACAACATCATCTCTCTTGCTTCTCTTGATCTTTCCTGCAGGAAAATTGCATCCCATACTGGCATAGAGAAGTCTACTGTGGCCAGGGTCCTTCAGGAAATCCAACCAGAGAAGGAAAACCATCATGGTAGTTGTCCTTCCAAACTCTCTTCTATCAATAAATGTGCTATTGTCCAGAGAATCCTTACTGGAAAGGCCAGCAATGCTGTTCAGGTCACTCATTTCATTAATACCAGCATCAGCACTCCTATCTGCCCACAGACAGTGAGAAATACCCTCAGGGAGGCCTCTCTAAAGGCTGTGGTAAAGAAGAAAAAACCTCTTCTCTTTGCTACTTATAGAAAGAGGAGATTGGCCTTGCTCTCAAGTACCAGCATTTGACTGTGGAGACTGGAAGAGGGTTATTTGGTCAGAAGAGATCAAAATCAATAGAATTGGGTCAGATAGACAGGGATATGTAAGAAAAAAGAGGGGGAGGGGCTAACTTCCAAGGAGGTCAAAGTTACAGTCAAGTTTAGAGAAGGATTAATCATGGTATGGGGCTGTATTGAGTGGGATGGTGTGGGAGTTTTGAGTGAGGTTGAGGGGAGGATGGATACTGAACAGCATGTGGTCATTTTGGAGGGAGACTTACTGCAAAGCGTAGAGAAATCTGGAATTTCTACAAATCAAGTTATCCTCCAGCAGAATAATAATTCCAAATATACCTCCAGAAGAGCCAAGATCTGGTTTGAGGAGCAAGATATCAAGCTTCTGGATTGGCCTGCTCAGTCTTCAGACCTTAATCTCATTGAACACACTTGGGGTCATTTCAAAAGATGCCTTTCAGATTATGAAAGGGCTCTTACAGGGGTTCATTAGTTATGGGATAGGGGGGTGGTAGAGTGGGGGAATATTTCTGTGAAGGAATGTAAGAAATGGATAGAAAGCATGCCTAGATGGATTCAAGCAGTTATTAAGGCCAAGGGAGGTCATACCAAGTACTAAATACCCTATCTTGTACAAAGTCAAACAACTGTCCCAATGAGTTGTCATTTTGAAATGGCTGCCATTTTATCAAATCCTATTCAAATCACTTGACCCTTGGGCACATAGAAAGCCAGGAGTCAGTACATTATTTCATACACTCATATGTTAGGGTGAGGGTTAGGAGGTATTGGGGGCTATCACGTTCAGTGGAAAACATGCAAACATTGGGACAGTTTTTTAAGCCACTGTAGTGGGCTGTCACCTTTTCAAACTCCTTTAAGGCATCCAAATGGTGGTTGTAGACATTGTTGTAGTTCTCTTCCTTAAATAAAATCTTCTAATAAACCCCTGTTGCCCACTCATCGATTGCACACTCAATCTAGTTATTGCTTGTTAGATACTGTATGTACAGTTAAGGGAAACTGACTTACCACAGTGAGGGTGAGAGCGAAGGCAACAATGGGGAATGGGTTATAGTAGCCAGAGTAGCAAAGACTATTATCGTTGGCATGTTTGAATAAAGCCTCATTGATGACTTGTTGGATTGCTGGGTTGGCATATATTCCTGTGTGATCATTGATGGTTGCACCTTGAGTCTTCTCAACATTAATAGGTAAGGGTCCAATATTAATGAAGTACATATATGGTAGATCAAAGCAGACATTGTCTTGAGCTCAGTAACAAGATTGTGATTCTTTGTCATGGTTGCCTTGTCCTGACATGTCTTGAAACTGTGAGTAGTCATGACAATTGTGCATGCCTTGGATTTGAATTGTCCTCATAAGTGGGAGGTTCTTGCAGTAATCTACCAAACACGTCAGTAGGAGAAGTAATGTCCAATGAAAACTCACTAATGTCATAATGTCAGTATTGAGGACAATGTTCAGCTTGTGCTTGAAATGAGCATGCTGCCAGCAGGAGGCAGCCCACTTCTCTTATTGGACAGCAGACAGGAATGGATGCTCTGTAAGTAAACTCATACAGAAAACTTGGATAGCAGTCTGAATAAGGGTATGAGTCTCCAGGTCGAAGTTGCTCACCTTGGGGTGGCCTTTGGATCCTAATTTCACTGTCATTTCCAGCATTTCCTGATTGGCTCGAAAGAGCTGTTCAATTTCACTGTCATTGCAGGCACTTCCTGACTCAGCTCAGAAGGGCCATCCAATGTGTCTTCAGACTTCACTAGCAGGCATCCTTTATCATCACCAGCAGAGGGGATGCTTGCTTGATGGGCATGCTTCCTTGGCACCCAACTATCAGTGTCTGAAGCTGGTTCTGTCATGTCTCCATCCAAGATAATGACATCATTGTTAGTAATTTTGGTTAACATCTTTTTGTGAGTACTGAATGACATGTAGACAAGGGGCTTACTTGGCCTTGGGGGTTGGCTAATGCTGGATGATCTTCCTGTTACCAGAACATTTGAGCTGCTACAGTTTTACATGCTAACTTAATGTGAGGGCTGGGGTACAAGGTGGCATCATGCTAGCATCCTGGGTGCTCCCTGACATTGGTAGTATGGGTGGGGTAGCCTTGAGTGTAGTAGCATGATGAGATGCCAGTGTAAATGGCATAGCATTGTAAGATGGAGGTGGCATCATGTGAGCATTCCGGGTGCCCTTTGGCATCGGTAGCGTAGGTGGGGTAGCCTTGGGTGTGGCATGATGAGATGTGGATGGTGTAACATTGCGAGATGTGGCTGACATCAGCACAGGTGGCACATTGCTCTTGTGGACAGCCAGATTTCCCCAAATTTGAGTTATAGATGTGCCTTGCATGGAGTGGGAAGTGAACTAAAAGTTTTGAGTTAGTAGATGAACTTTGGTATCAAAATAATGACAAAGTGATTATAGCTTTGGTGGCTGGGCAGAGGTCTTTGTCATATCCTTTGGGGGTTTTGGTCATTTGGGTGGGTTTTGGAGAGGATTAGCAGCATCAGACCTGGTGGTAGCCTTTTACTTTAGGAGCTGAAGATCCATGTCAAAGGGAGATTATTGGAATTAACAACTTTTGGGTCCATAGTATATATATTATACAAAAACAATGGCAGAGTCCACACTTGGAGTCCACAACTATGAGTGTTTCACACTGTTCCACACTGACCCCAAACTGCATCCAAGACTGCAGTGCTGATGTATTATGGATTTTGCATAAATCCACACAATCTGGGTGGACCCACTGTCAGACCATGGCAACTTCAATGCATTGTGGGGGGATATTCACTGAGGGCATATGCATTACTGGCATACCTACTGTATGGGTTTGGTAGTTGACTAGACTAAATGCTAACCCAAATCATTACTTGTCTTATTGCCTGTCCCTAATCCTAATCATTACTTATCCCAATCTTAATCACTACTGGTCTTAATGCTTATCCTCATCCTCACCCTCATCCTCATCCTCATCTTAACTTCTAATCCTTATTCCATGTGTGCATAGGCAAGTTGGGGAAAAAAAAAAGGCAGTGAATGTTGTAGAACAAGCCTAAGGAACTCATGCTGCTGATTCTACTATTCACATTAAGGGCTAGCTCAGAGGGGAGCAATCTAATGCTAGTTTATCACTTCACTATAGGCCAGTCCAATCTGAAACCCAGTCTGATCATAATCTGTTCTAGTCAAAGATTACTCTAATACTAAGAATACTATGAGATATCTATGGAAAAACTAGGGCACTATGTTGGCTATGGTAAAATCCTGATGCCATAATGAACTCACTAGATCTGTGTTGTCATTGTCATCCTTTGCACAAGCTCACTCAAGTCCCAAAGTCTTTGTTATCCTCTATGATGAACTCACAGTCCCTATCAACATTATTCTCCATGCAAGCTTCATCATTCATTGTCTTTGTTATCCTCTGGGATGAACTCATCCAATGATTCCCTCATCATTAATCTTTGTGCAAGCTCATTTCCCATTGTTGTCACCATTCCTAGAGAACTTGTTTTTCCTTATTGTCCTGTGGTTGTCCTTTGATGCCAAAGCTACTCATTCTCTTCTCCTCCCCAGTGAAAATATAATTTGTGGCATTATCCTCCATATTAATCAGATCATTGAACATATTGGAGTTGTTGCTGGTGTCTGCAGGAATGGCAGCAGCTGTGATGGCATTTGATGATAGAATGATATTGCTTGTTGTTGGAGTGATGATAGTACTTGATAATGGGACAGCAGTACTGGTTGTTAGGGTGTTAGTAATAGCTATAGAGCTTGCTGTGTGGGATGGTGAAATGGTAAGAGTGGATGACACAACACCAGATGGTGAAGGAACAGTGGAGCATGCTGTGCCAGATAGTGATGAAGCTGTGGATTCTGGTCAGCAGTATGACTGTGAATAGAAACATTGGTGTTATCATTATTGTTACCACTAGTGTTTAAAAGTCTAGTCTAGTCCAATTTTTGACCTTCCTAATTAGGCAACTGGATTGAAAAAAACCAGTCCAAAAGAGTCCTACATTAGTTGCAACCAGTTGCAACTTGGTTTTTTGACCCTATCCCATGAAAAGCATGCTTTGTAGTAGTTGCACAGAATGTAGTGCTGACTCTGAGCATTCTGCTGACCTAATATTCACCCAAATCAGTGTAGGAACTCAACAGTTGTAGAATCCCTTTTTGCAACTTTCCAGATTGTCATCAATGTCATTTGAATGTTTACCTGAGTGTAATCCAAGAAATTTGTACATATCTGTGTCCAAGTCTCATCTAATCCAAATTTATTATCTGGATCATTCCAAGAAGGTTTTAGAATTTCATTTTCATCATGTCGAACCTGGTCGTAGGGTCTCACATAGTATTTTCCATTGTATTCTACTACTTCACAGGGACAGAAGTGCCCTAAAGGTTTTCTGTGGCTATAAAGTCTTGAATATACCTAGACTATAAAGAGTTTGTGTTTTGACACCAATATATTTCTTTCTTTCATGCAAGGGTCTCCTGTCTGTGTGCAGGAACTGTTACAATTCATTCTCTTTTCTCTTTGTTGTTTATCTTGTACAACACTTATTTATTTTATCTCAGACTCTATTTCACTTCTATAATGACTCATCCATATTCACAGTCATACACACTCTGCTGACATTCCATCAGAGCTCCACTTGCTTCATCATCATATACTTCCATCACTTTCCTTTATATTCTCTCATGTGCCATGCTTGCCCTTAACTTCTCTCCATGTAGTATAAAGTCTTAGCTTTTTCTCTTGTATTCTTTATGCTTAAGCTACCTTGAACCTTTGAAACCTTGTGTGGACAATCTCACAAGTTTCTTGTTTTCTTGAAGTCTTCAATCTACTTTGAAGGGTGTTCCCTCTTAAAGTCCTCATCATTCCCTTGACTCAACACTTTACTTGTTTCTCATCTATCAAGATTTACACTTGTCTCTACCCAGGCCAAGCATAACAGGAATGCCCCCTTCATTTCAACTTTGTTTTTTCTTCATCACTCTTCTAAGCCAGGAACTGTTGTTCTGAGTGCTTTTAGTATTTTTTCCATGGTCTCATCCTTCATCATCATGCATACCATGTATCTCATTCCCTGTTGTTTCATTTCATTTCCCTCTATTTTACCTCATTTTTATCTGTTTATTATTATCCCTTTCACTTTTAAACCTGGGACTGTAGTTCTGAGCACATTCCAAAACTTTACCACACTACTTCTGAACTTGGAACTGTTGTTCCAGATCTATTTTTGTTCCAGTTTTCTTTGATTGCACTTGAGAACAGGCTTGGCTTTCCCTTTCTAAAGTATTCAACCTCAGCTTAAACCTTTGGGATAAGTTATACTCCCTTCCCATTTCTTTGTTACGTGTTTTACATCAGTCCACATGATCATAAGATATGTTTTTTTTAAATTGACATGTCATTATTAGACCCATAGAAATATTTTAAAATCTATATATGTAAATAAGATAAAAATAAATTACTACAAATTCTGAAAAAGTTGTACTAATTAGGGAATGTGGCTGTACACTGGTTGCAACTGTATTTTTGGTTGCCTAAGATGTTGCAGCTAGCAACTGAACTGGTTGACAATCAATCGCAAACTGGATTTTGAAACACTAGTTGCCACCCTCATCATCAGGTGGCACAGTGGCTGTTGTTTAAGTCTTCTTAGGACCTTGCTTGTGTAGGCTCACTGTAGCTTCTTTGTTTCATGCCTGTATCAGAGCAAGTCTAATATTTTTGGACCATGAGCTTGCCATGTCTAATCTGCTCATTGCAGTCCTTCTCGAACTGTGACACTACATCATTCAGGTGTAAAATGCTTTGCCAAGAATTAGTACCATCCTTTCATTTCCTCAAAAGTGACTTGAGATCTGAGAGTAATTATAAAGTATCACTGAAATTACTGAAAGGAATGTTGCTAGGCCAGCCATTAATCTGGACTTTCTACCATTGAACTATTTTTAGCCAGAAATCTTTGTATCACATTTGGACAAAAACTTGTTATCTGTGATTTCACCTATTTCAAATAACATATCAGTGATTAGAGTTTATCTACATGGAAACTGAGCTTACAAAGATGATTCAACATCATATTTCATAATTCTGAGCATACCACAATAATGTGGTCTTGATGATTGGATTGTGAGCAGCATTAAAGTTTGAAAGTTTGAAAGTTTATGAATTGAGTCACAGAATGCTCATAAAATAGAACATCTTACCACCAATACCCTGAATTAAATAATCTTCCATTCAAGTAGTGGATCTTGCTTGTTAATATAAATAGTAGTTCCCATAAAATCAGTCAGACCTTCTGTCTCAAAACATATCAGCTAAAGGGTAATGTCTGTCAATCCACAAACATTACATAATGTGAATTCAAGACCAATATATGACCTTAAAATATTAAGCTTGGAATAACAAAAATTAGTCTAAGGCACAATAGAGCTCTTGTTAACCACATATCTCTTCCTTGACACATTGTCAAAGGGTCCTTCACAGGGTGATGTTGTTGACATGCGATCTTGCTGAAGTGTGGTGAGTAGTATACTTAAGGTTTTGAATCAGAGTATATTTTTCAACTAGTTTCTTTGTGTACTCCACAGTCAGCACCAAGTACTCAGATTTTCAGCATTGGATGATGTCAACAAGTACATCTGAGCTGCTGACATCTAAAAGTCAATGAGAGTGATATGAGAGTGTCCTGAAAAAAAAAAACATATTTTTTCCAGCCTGACAGCATTCCTTGCTTGCAAGTTTGGCACACCAGGTGTTCCAGGTATTGATCATTCATCTGGTATGTAGCACAGACCATTCCACATGCAACTCCTTTTAAACATGTTAGATGCTTTTATGATGCATTATAATAATGTCAGCAACACTCTGGTCGATCTTCTATCAGGCATTCTCTAGATCTTATTGGTAACATGCTGCCACTTGATGCCTGTGCTCTTTGACTACCCTAATATTATGCTTCTTGAGTGGGTGGGGAATTTGTGCATGGTGTCCTGAGCCATGAGTGTGAGTTTGAGAAGGTGTATATATAGGAAGATGCAATCAAGTTTACAATTGGCATCACTGACATATCAGCCATGATTGAGAGAGGGGGAAATACAAGCATGCAGTCAGTTCAACTATTACTTTATATACTTGTTTTTACCTGAAAATAGAACAAAATAGAATGAACTGATCCATACCATAGGGCAACGAAGATTCTCAGTTGGGTGCACCATCATCCAAGAGAACTAAGGGAGGACCTTGCAGCACCTCTGGGTCTCAACGTTCAGGTAGTGGGGTCAACAAGAAGTTTGTCAACAATGACTTTCCTCTTGGCGCAACAACCGACAATACTTGGCGACGACTCTTTATCTCTCTGCACTTACACACTTTGCCAGCGGATATGACAATCCTTGGGCCATTCTATCTGATAAATTTATTTCAGTTCTGCAGCAGATATGGAATGCAGTCTACAAAGGAAAAATCAAGCATGTGGTCACCAATGATGGGCCTGTTTACTATATCGTAAGTGTTGCGTTACAAATTTTCAAGTTCTGTATACTAACTATTCTATTAGGCTAGACAGGCTCTCAACAATTGGCGCAGCGGGTTTGCTGCAGCTGCCATTGCTGTGATCACAACTTTTTTTGCAAACGATGCTGACTTCACAAATTCCATCACACACACCGAGTTTGCCAAAGCAATGCTCTAGAAGAATCACTTTCTTTTCAGTGAGAGTAGAGGAACCAACAAAAAGGTAAGTGCTGCCACCAGTCTGTGTTTTTAAACTGATATCTACCAGGTATGGTCAGGGTTGTGGAGGGGCTTATTCATGCTACAAACTTTTGCCCACCATTTTAACTTCATTCAATGCTGAGTGAGGGTTGTAGCTTTAGACAAGGAGCTAGTGGGCCCTCGCACGGCGCTTGCACTGGCCTGCACAGCGGTACATTTTATTTCACTCATAGTCTGGTGCTATCATATCCATATTATCTCTGAACAGGTTTCCTGCATGCTCACATTGGTTGCCAACAATAATATCACGTTCAAATCCGACCCAGGCAACTTCAATGGTGTTTGGACCGCAGTTATCCCCAAGGGAAGCCAGTACGAATTTAACGAGACTGTCTGGGGTCCATCAATGAGGCGATACCTTAAACCAATCCAGAACTTGACTGAGGAAAACTTTACCCTCGTTGTTGAGGAAACCCAAAAGTATCTGAAGAAACCTGCCCTGGCGCTCAATTCTGCGGCCTCAGACGACGAAGACAGTGGGTTTGAAGATCTCTTTGCCTTCTACTAAAGGTGCACTCCTCCGATTATTATTTTGGCTTGTTTATTACTTTGGAATCATCTCTAGTGCATCTCCTTCTCTTCGGATGCCCTGAATGTAGTATTGTCTGATTTGTTCTCGTGAAGTGTGTGTTTCGTGTCATACTCACCATCTAATCCCTATATGTACATACCAAGCAATCTACTACTATGTCCTCACAACAGTACAGTTAGATCCATAAGCCAAAAAGCCTCATAAGGCAATGTTCAACTTGTGACTAATCTGTCTTGTCAGAAAATCTGACTTATTGAGCTTCCTATCAAAAATAAGCACAATTAGCAGTGGTTAGACATTTCCTAATTTACTGATGTATTATCAAAACAAACACACTGCGTCGAGTTAGAGAGTCAGGAGGGCCTATAAGTGACCAGGTTGACTTGGGAGATGTGGAGACCATGAAAAGGCTGTTGATGGCGGATACAATGGACCACACACCAGGAGCGACAGGAACGAGAGCCACGTTGATACAAACCTGCCAAGGCCCCAGAGGCCACATAACATTGAGTTGGAGGCATTGAGAGGTGTTGATGTCGAATTGAACCAACTGGTGGCGATGGCACTGCATACAACAGGAATAGGTGCTGTATGGACAACACAATGAGCAGTGCATGCAGTGACTCGAAACGAGTCGAAACAAGGCTGCTAGCTGAAGGGCAAGTGAATCAGCACAAGCAGCGCAAGCACATGAAAGCGGACATACCTAGGCCATCTAACCTGCCTCCTGAAGATCCAAGGTTATCCACCAAGTATTTGTACCTGCCACGACACCAAGGATGGCTCAAACCGAACACCAGAAGAGTCAGCCACCGGGGGCTTACCAGACCATTTGGCCGCGTTGAGGCCATATCAGGTGGATTGGATGCGTTATACGCAATGTACATGGACTATAGAGCATGAGAAGAGCTCCTGAGGCACAATATGCAAGCACAAAGGCAGTAGAGCTGATCAAAGTCGACTGAGCGCACTTGGATTGGACAGCACTGCCAGCCGCAACTTGTCAAATCAGGCAACTGTGCAGATGCAGGGCATCACTCACCTACACTAAGTACAGGATGACAAACCTGAATCCTTACAGGTCCAGGGACTTGTTCAAGCAATGCTGCCGTTGTCATGATGGCAGCGAGTACGGCTGTCCTCACTGCTCATTTTGCCTGCCCACCCCTTCTCTCAGTACTTCAACTACACAACGCACAAACGATTCGTGTGTTATGTGGTTGTACCTCTTGCCGTCGTCAAAGTCATCACATCAGTGTTGTGAGCAAGGCCCAGGTGAGGGCATGGCAGTGAGTGTGAGTCACGCTTGTGAGTGAGGTGGGCAAGTGGTCATGATGACAACATGACGATCATGACCACGACTGTCATGTATCTCGCTTGCAGCTGAATAAATCAAAAGTCTATTCTGAACAATTTGTCTAATATCACATATGCATTAAATTTTCCTATGATACCACTGGCTGTTAAATTGCAAATTGAGTATCGACGGCAGTGTGCCATGGCATTTCATCTGATAGGGGTTTTTGGCTTATATAAGCGTCACACAAAGGCAAATAATTTCCAGACTCTGAACGTCTGAGTGTGAAATATGCACATATATGAAATTGTGTTCTCACCTTGCAACTCGCATGTGTCCAAGGCTCACTATGCTTTAGAAGGCTAGTGAGGGCAGCTCGACAGAGCACTCAACCCATACATGTGATCAGTACCCCACTCTCTTATCTCTCCCCTTTGGATCTAAGAACAGCAACTGGGGGCTCATTGGCATTGGCTCCCTTGAATCTAAGAACAGCAACTGGGGTCTGCTGGTATTGGCCATGAATCTAAGAACAGCAACTGGGATCCACTGGTATTGGCCATGAATCTAAGAACAGCAACTGGGATCCACTGGTATTGGCCATGAATCTAAGAACAGCAACTGGGATCCACTGGTATTGGCCATGAATCTAAGAACAGCAACTGGAATCCACTGGTATTGGCCATGAATCTAAGAACAGCAACTGGGGTCTGCTGGTATTGGCCATGAATCTAAAAACAGCAACTGGGGTCTGCTGGTATTGACCCCATGAATCTAAGAATGGCGATTGGGGGCCTGCTGGCATTGGCCCCATGATAGAGGCCCTTAACTCCCTTCCCCTCCCTTTGACTTCAACATTTTTGCTAATGTTGTTTTTAGTGCTCAAGGCTGCACCATGTGTTGCATCTGGCCTCACCTTCAGCAAGTTCTTTCTGATGTTTCGTGACCAATATGTTTGTTCTTTTGTGAGTCATAGTGCTTTGTTTCTTTTCTATACCTATAGATATTTTTTGACTTTGTTGTTTGAGCCACGTCCTCCATTTGTATATTACATCGCTTGTATTGAGCCTGCCGCCTTGGTCTGTTGTCCATCTGCATGACGACTGAGGTGAGTACTTTCTTTTCTATGCTTATTTACAGACCCAACCTTTGTCCTATACATGCATTTTTCTCTAATCCCCCCCCCTGTCGTGGGTAGGAGCCCAGGTCGTGTCGTCATACTTATGTAGGTTGTATATACACAGTTGTAGCTGCATAACTTTGCATCAGCGGCATGGATGACCCAACCTCTCCCTATGCCCATGTTTTCGATCTGAATCACTGAGTGAATTTTACGGAGTGAATGTATGCCAGTGAGAAGGCACAAACGTACCTCCTTCCCCCCCCAAAGTCCCTGACGAATGCCCATTGGAGGGGCAACTAAATGTCAAACTCAAAGGGCATGACCAAGGCTTACCTAAGCAAAGTTGAACTAGACATATGGCTGAAAATTCGTCAGGAACCTTGTTTACATTACACTCAGTGACATGTTATGAAGTAAAGACAAAGAGAATGTTGTTACAGCCTATAATACAGTCAAACATAGTAAATAATACCAGTACTTTTTTTTTTCTCGTAGTTTTTAAGTTAGACATAGAAGGAACAGATGAACGCAAAGAAAGATAACCATTTGGCAAATTCAGAAGACAGAACAGTGTAGCATTTCCTAAATTATGTAATCACAGACATTGTTTTCCTTTGACAGGAGAAGTGCTCACTCGAAAGTGTTTGAAGGGACTAGACGGAAAAGCACTTGGAGTTTGAACAACCTTCATGTGACATATAACGTCAGGGTAATAATGCTTGTTCTTCTTCTTGACAAATATGTGTGAGAATGCAAAGTGAACCTCAACTGTAGCCCCTTTGAGCATAGTCTCATACAGATAAGGAGAAAGGAGGTTGTCATGAGTATTGTACGTAGGAAGGGGGCAAATATCATGCATCTCACAGAGTTCTTGTAAGGCTTCTTCACATTGTTCAGCTACAGGCCATGTTTCCATGGCAAACTCGGGTCCAAGGACCAGGTCTTCGTCATCCTCCTGTGTGGCTATATGGTGTAAGTGAAATCAATCAGGACAGTAAAAACCAAGTAGTTACCTGAAACGACTGTTTCAACCTCACCAGAACCATCATTTTGGTCATCTGATGCTTGGATGGGTTTCCGCAGGTAGTTGTTAATTGCTTTGACATCGAGGTCCCTTAGTGTCAGGGCTTTCATTAACGCCTTCGCCTCAATGTCACCACAGTGAACAACAGAACACATCCGGACAATATCTTTGACAGTTCTGGTACCGTCCAGCACCCTCCCTGTCATGGTTGCTGGTCATCATCTGTTTCAGCATTCAACTGGGAACATACCGCTTCGAGCACTGGTATCAAGGTCACCAGCCAATTAAAGGCCTCACCTGATAGAGTGTTTGTTTATTTGTGGCTAGCCAGTTTCTTGAAAGTGGCTGCAATGGCAGGGCTCTTGACTAGGCTCTTGACCACCTCAGCGACAGCATCATCCGCTGACCTTGATGGGGTGTGCCCTTGAGGCACATATCCAGGCACTGGAGATGCAGAGGTGGCGGCAAGGGAGGGAGATGGGGAAGGGGCAGAGAGCGAGTGGTCCAAGGCAGAGGGGGTGGTAGTAGTGGCAGGAGAGGGAGAGGTGGGAGCAGGGGAGGTGCCACCAGGAGAGGGAAAGGTGCCAGCGGAGAAGAGTCCAGATGAAGCAAGTAATAACTTGTGTTGGGACAACGCAACGTGGACAGGGCTGTTTTCAAGCTAGAAGTGCGTTAGCCGTAGGCTTGACAATAGTTGCAGTACCTACAGACCTCATTACTAAGTGTTCCTTCTTATCCTTTGGAGTGAAATGCAAAGCACCTAGGGTATCAGGACACTGGTATTGCCCTTCAGTACAGAGGAGCAAGATGGGGCCATGACTGGCATGCAGTCAGAGATCCTGACACAGAGGGATGCCACTTGTGTTCAGGCAATTGAGGATGGCTTCGACTACATGGTCCCATGGGACAGTGTCATCCTATCTAGCTCCAGTTCTGCAGCAGGGAGGCTGGAAATGGAGGTTGAATCATTGAGCTTGAGGCTCAGAGTGAGGGCAACGTGACCAGTGCCCATAGTCTCGTATGGTGAGGCAGCAAGAGAAGAGGTGGTTTTAGCAGCAGTTCTGCTGTGAGCACTTTCAATCACTGACTGGAGGCAGATAAGGCTTTGATGCACCGCCACCAGGCAGTCAGTTACACCGAGCCTGCCCGAGTCGTCAGCAGAAGTTTCCATTCTTTTCTGATGCACACCTGCAATATCGACTGTTGAACACCGTCTCAGTGCTTGTGATGTGGCGACTCATGAATCCAACAATTGAGTTCAATGTCTGGTAAACTTCTGATGTGGTCATGTTGGTGATTGCAGGGCTGCACTGCAGCACGGCCAAGGGCCTGGATGACGACAATACGGCGCATCGCGTGTTCACTCACAAAATGCACCTCTGCATTGTGTGCAGTCTGCTTAGTGGAGGTATCATCGAACTTCTTGAACCACAACATCTCTGAAACATGATCCTTCATGTCAGGCATTTAAACCAAAGTGTATGACCCAAGTCATATCCATCAGCCTAAAGACAATGTGGATCTCCTTCCCTTCGTCACCATGGAGGATCATCTCCTAATCTGGTAATGGGAGACTAAATTTGGGGTCCACATGTGGATTCAAGCCCCACTGTCTTGCTTCAAAGTGTCACATTGCAAGAAGGAGAATCAGGAAACGTGGAAGATCCTGGATGAAGTTGAGCCCCGAACATTAAATTAGTGCCTTGTTGGTCATACCACCAGATGTAAAGGACATCACCTGTCGCAACGTCAGTAAGCGAACACAACTTGTTCAATTTATGCAAGGATCTAGAACAGGGACAAATAGTAACAAAATGATCAAGTACAGCATCTATATAGAGCAGGGATTCAAGGCAGTGGCCTCAACCATAGATCTCACAGCCAGAGGTTGTATCCCCAAGTGCCTTGGCAACATCCTTGGCAGAGAAATGCTTTGCAGATGCATTGGTACACACTATCCCCCCATTAAGGCTGTTGGGGTTTCAATGCTCTTGAAGAGTTGTGGGACTAGAGGGTGTATGTAACCCTTAAGTGATGGACAGATCTTATGGCAAAGAGCAGCCATGGCAAGATCTAACTTGTTTGTCAGCTATGTCAATAGAAATTGGCCTGGCTCAGTGCAAGGTATTTGAACCCTGTCAGCAGCAAAACACTGACTGTATACTGGCATAAGCAAGTAAAGGAATTGTTGATGCAGTTGAACTTATGGAGAAAAAGTAGGTGAAATAAATACATGCATATATATGGTTCAAACATCACACTTTGGTATCAGGGTGTGTAGGCTGGTCTCCCAATGTAGTCTGAACATTTGCCCATGGTCATCTGTCTTCTTCCAGCAACAACCAATCACCCATGTCCAGTAGACTAGGAAAAGACACACAGAAACAAGTAGTGTTGCTTAGTGGTTATGCCAGGGCTATATCTTTTGATCAAATTTGACACCCTGCCTTGGATCTGTAAACAAGTGAGGGTGATGTGGTAGTTGATTTTGTTATGAAGCATAACTCAGCTTTGAATGATTCAGTGGGCTCATTGCTATCCATCTCATATACTCACTTTTGCAATGTTGCCATCACAGTGCATTGTTGTCTCAATGTGCATTGTGTTCCATTGGAGTGTGCACATCAGATGTACTGAGTGCTCAAACGTGCCTCATATCCAATTCTTCTTCCAATGTTCTTTGCCCTGGTTGCATAAGGAATCCTAAATAAATTCAAGGAACAGTGCCACTGAATATATCAGATAGGCAGTCACTTTATTGAAAACATTGATATCAATCAGGCCACCTAGAATTCCACATTACATTTTGCTTCTAAGAAACACCTGAAGATGACCTGGCCAACTGGCCCTCATGATGCTGGCATTGGGTACAATCAAGCTAAATATCTTAACACAATGCAAAGGTCACACCTTGAATATAAATTTCTGCTGCAACAAGAAAATGTAGAGAGCATCAGGTTCATATTTTTTGATCAACTCATGGTTGCAACATTAGTTCTATTTGCATGCTGTGCCTCTCACCATCAGCGGGTCAGTGCAAACTTAGTCAACCCTTGTGCCTGCAGTAGAAGTTGTTGATTGAACACAACATCTCTGCCATCCTGTAAATAGGTTCTTTGTTCTACAAACTGGGCACAATTCAGCCAGCAATTGTTGGGCATATGGGGCAGATGAATGAGATCTGATGTACCCCACAGTGTCTCCCCGACCTCATTGATGGATTTGTTCCTCTTTTCCTTATAATTCTAACCCAATGCAAGGTCATGGTGGGTGGCATGGGCTTTTCCTGAGCAGTTCCATGCTTATCTCTGTGGGATCATATCCAACCTACAGAACAATGGTGAGTACTTGAATGCATACATATTACCTACTTGGCCACTTCAACTTTATCATTGCAATCTCTCCACAGACACATATGACATGCAACTTGATCTAGTAGTGGGTTCATCACCAACTAGTGCACAATCTGTGTGGTACATACAAGTGGAAACCATATCAGCCTTGTGTTGGTATGGGATGTGTTGCATCTGCTACATTCTCCACCCTTGCCATTGTCAGCCAGATGCCAATCATGGCTGCTTTTAGAAGTGATACACAGGTTGAGTGCCATCAAATTACATTTATTGGGTTTGGGGTCATATTCAATTCCTGCCAAAGGGGTGCACCATACAGCCATCAGACTTGTGATTTATACCAAAGGACTCTGATACTGTTTGGGGTCCTCTCAAATTGACAGACTGTTTGAACTGGGATCAGGACTGTTCTGGTATCATATTTTGGACTGACATACATGGACATACAGCTATTTCATATATATAATTGAAGCTACAGGAGAAACCCCACAAACAAAATCCCAAATGCTAGGCTGACAGCACAGTTACAAGAAAAAGGATACAAATGACAGAAACCTGGGGTGCTGCTGTGTTATCTTCAAGTAGGCACTAACATTGGGACAAGGAATTCCACCCAGGCAGAGGATGGAAGTGATTACTTCATGATCTTTTCTCTGTATATAATCACCACTTCAACATCCATGTATGCTATACTAAAGTGTGTTTGGAGTCAGATATGAATGCATATAGGCTAGAGTCTTATATGGGAAGCTGTTCTGCCCAATGAAGCAGGTGGTACATGATGGTAATAAGGTGAATGGCACTCTGAGCAGAGCTGATCAGAGTAACCTAGGTGTTGTATGATGTTGGATGTTTGTGGAAGACATTGGGGGATGTGACAGGTACATATGAGTGGTGGGCGGCGCAATTGAGCTACTACTGAGCCATTCAGCATAGGTGAACATGTTCTGAAAGTCAGGAAATGGTACATTGTTTGCATGTAAAAGTGAGAACATGAGGTCACATTATAATAGATGGATGCTGCCAGATGAGGTATGACAGAACATAGACTCTGCTCCTGTCCATAAATACAATGCTCGTGATACAGCAGATTGTTGTACAGTTCAGCACAGATAGTGCACATAGCCTGACTAGAGCACAGGGAGGTAGATGCATGACAGGTGAAGTTGCAATACACTGAGGAAGAGTCGATGAGACAGGAGGGGACAGTGCTCAAACTTACTGGTATGGTTGTCATAGCATATATCAAGAATACCTCTGTGGAAGGTCTGTCTATATGACTCTAATGGGGTTGCTGTGCCTAAGAAAATAGCACAGGATGGATGCAGTGCCTTTGCAACCTGTGAAAAGAATGCAGGTGAACTTGGGAAAAGAGCTGGGAAAGATGTTGGGAATGCTGGAAGGGAGGGAACAAATCAAGAAAATGGTGGATGTCTCTGAGTTCAATTTCACAATGGAAGGTTTCTGAGAAAAATTTGATTGCTATCTGGATGGAATGATTCTGAATAGGTTCATGGTAAATAATGGAATGCCTTCATAAGAAGTAAACTGATCATGTTTTAAGACATGTACAAGTGGGCCAAGGACACTGCAAGCCCACATGTGTGTTCACCATGGGAGTAAGTAATATACATTGCAGATTTCACCAGCCAGCTCATGTACACATAGAAAGTGTTGGATGAAGGAGTATCAGTCAGGTTTCAACCAAACTCACATGGATGGTGCAGATATTTCCCCAGATGTGTTCTTGACTGGTTCCCACATCATGATGCAAAGGGTGGGTGCTGGGTGCACCTGGGTCACACCATATTCTGGATGCAAGATCTGGCTGTGCCTATGGGTGAAAGTTGACAAGTTTGATTGGAAGAAGCTTGCAAATTTCCATGCCCTGCTGCCAACAAGGACAACACTTTGAGCACCTTCGAGGACAACATGGAATGCCAGTTAATACATACTGTATACCTTTGGAGACTAATGTAAGTGCTCTGAAACACAACTCTATTCTTGCTAACCCCTAACTTAGTATCATGCCACCAGGTCACAATGCATGTGATGTATATGCTTGTTGTCTGCTTTTGCAGGGGTGGGCACAGTTAGCAACTCATTGCAACTCCAACTGCAGTCCAGTTGCATGTCCATCCAGTCTAGTTGCCAGCCATTTCACCAGTCCTCGACTGGACATTAAAATACTAAGTAGTGTCTTCCAGAAATTCAACTGAGGAATCAACAAATCTTGATTGAGTTCCAAATTCAGATATGTATGTTATACATGTAGGAACATCTGAGTCATGTACTGAACACTTAGTATCCCCTTTCCTACAAGTCAATTCTTCTGCAAGACATGGACATTCTGTTGTAATGCTCAGTCCACAGTACCATATAGATAAACACATTGAAACTTACTGTTACTCAGGGAATCATCCTGTTCCCACCGTGCTTCCATGCCTCTTCGGTCCCAACTTCAGCTTCTCTTCTTCATTCTGTAGAAAAATGGTGAGCTCACTACCAACAAGGATAGATGCTAATTAAGGAACACTCACTTGGCCCCTCAAAAATGGAAACATGAGTCTTGGCAGGGTCAAACCTTTGTACAAATCCTTGAAGAAGGTCATTTACCATGCTAAACTCACAAGTGTCATCCTCCTCCTCTTCATCTGGACATGTCCAGAATGGTAGTTCCCAGTGGGTGAAACACAATCGACCCATTTCCTGTCAGATTCCACAGCCTAGATGCAACATCCTGGATAGTGAATTTCTTCCAAAATTCCTTCTTGTAGATGTGCACAGTGGAATTTTTCATATTGTACACAAAGTCTCTGACCACAGGCATTGGTGGCCACATGCCACTGTGCAGCAGGTAGAGTTTTGCCACTCTACCACTGACTCATCTGGGATTGCAACCCAAGCAGACATACAGTTGGATCAACAGTGTTTGAGGATGGATTCCATATGTTGAGTGATGGAGGTAATGGTGAAATGGAACTTGGTGTGCCATCATCAGAGCCAACAGAAGTGTGTACACATGGTGCAACCTCTGGAACTATTGGAACTTAGACAAACCCAACATGGGAGTTCTTCCCACTCACATTGTTCAGTCATTAGATCTAACTTGGGAACAAAAACAGACTATGGCATGCAGATTTTGAATGCACAAGAAGCTACTAAAAGAATGCTTAATGAGATTGGACCTGCTGTTGGAACCAAGTAGTTATAAATCAGTCAGAGTTAACCCTGGATCAAGCCATATATCTCGATCTGTTGAATCTCCACTGCAGAGCTCCTGTGGTAAGCACAGCAAGCTCATATGACAACCAAACAGACATCGAGCAGTAGCACTCGATGTCATAGAACACAGGGGACGGTGCACTTGAGGCAGTATATGACATTGAACAGACACTGAGGTCCTAGTAGTGCTCAGAAGGACATTCAAGTGACCTAGTACTAGTGGTGGAGGAGGAGGAGTTCACTGACAGAAGGACTGAGAGTTGCAAGGGTGCAGAAAAAGGAAAGGGGAATGAACCAGCAAGGAGAAGAGTGGAGGAGGGGGAGAGAAAGTATAGAGATGTGGAGTTTGTGATTCAACTGATGAAGCATGAGGGAGGTGTTCGACATCATGCCAAGGAGAGGACCTGTAGACTTCACCCTTGTCCAATGTGTTCTACATTGTAACACCATGTATGACTGCTTGTCAAGTGTCTGTGCAGTGTCATATATATTACCCAAGGAGGTTCAGGTATTATTTGCTTTCATTGATGTCTCCAGACATTCACCTCTCAACAGCAATGAATTGCTGGTAGAATGAACATGAAGCTGTAATCATGGGCAGACAAGACATCCAGCAGTCTAGAAGGGTGATGACACAGGAAGGGAGAATAGCAGTAGGTGCATGGCATCAAATGAATGAGTTGTTGGACAAGACAGAAGATGTCTTGTCGATGATTTTGATTCCACATGTATAATCAATCATGGTTAAATATAATTCTCATGTCATTGCTGTGCTTCCATATATTAAGATACACAGATATCATATATCACATTGCTTGTACCATATTGATATACCATATGTACCCTGTGCTCCATTCCCATGATTATGGTGTTTACTGCCATATATGGTGTTCCGCAACCCTATATTCTAAGATGACATATTCATTCAATCAAAGTGATAAAAAATCACATAGTCAGTGAGGGCAAAAAGAATGTTTCACCTCGACATCCATGTCCTTGTTGGTGGACTCTGTATGTGTGTGGCCAACTGTTTATATCCACACTCTTCTAAAGCTACTTCCACACACTTTTTTGTTTAGTCCTTCTACCATCTATGATCTTCTATACCTCCTTTTCAGTCATCTCTGATTGGACTTCAGTCCATGTTGTCCTCTTGGATCTCTACCAGAGCAAGCCCTAGGGAAAGTATGGATCCTGATACTATTCACACAATTTCAAGGAGCTTGTAGCATTCCAAGGCAAATTGAATAATAACTTCAGCATAAATGAGTTAGAGCTTAGGTAGCAGGGGAGTTGGGAAAAGGGTGCCCTTTTCAAATTAGAAAGGTGATCTCTCCTTGATTGTAATTAGAAATGTGACTTCTATTTTGGAATTGAAAGAGATGTTTCAGTTTTCAGTTTCCTTTCAGCAATGTTGAAATGTTGCATGAAGGACACTCCCTGACCCACAGAGCTGATGATCAGAGAATGATTGTGTTGTCAGATGAGAAACATTGGAAAACAACTTGGAGATTGGACTTGCTCACTGGGAAAGAGATTGTTTCCAACAGCATTGAGTTTGATGAGTCTGTGGTTAATGGGCATACTGCACATTGTGGAGCAATAACTTGACCAGCTTCCATAGACAGCAGTAGATATGCTGGACTGTACCTTGCTCAAACAGAATTCTGGGTTGTTCAAATACAGAAATGTGTCACATGTGAAACTCAAACTGTAACAACTTGGCCAGCCATCTGTCTGCTTCCTCCACAAGCGGGGCATTGTATAACCCATGCATTTGTTTTCAAACACAATGTAGTGATCAGGACACACTGGTGGTCTAGTAGAACATAGGTATTATATTGATGGATGTCATTGGAGAGGGTGTTAGAAGTTACAAAGGTGAACAAATACAAGATGAGAGCCATCACTGATCAGGGCCTGGTCTTGTGTTCCTCTATCAAGTTGTAAGTGGGTACATGGTTTTGTCCCAGTCACCCTCCTGAGAGAAATGGTTCTTGTCATGTTTCTTCATCACATAAAGCATCACAGCATCACTCAGTGTTCTTCCATTCTAGGACCCTGCTTCCCAAGATTCCTTTTCCACCAACACCTGCAATGCCTGCTTGACCCAGGAAATGCAGCTCTAGGTGGGCAAATCTGACCTGACCTGAACACTGCATATAGAGCATCAAGCAGATGGATGGTTTCCACTATCTTGGCAATATGGATGCAAAGGAGACTGGATCTGATAGGGGCAAGGCTGATGCTATAATATGGCCTGCTCATGTACCCATCCCTGCATCCTGCCAGTCACGACGAAATTTTTCATGTGCCTTTATATGCCACATCATGTGACTCATCCTTTTCCTTTTTCGGAGCTATCATAGGGGCCCAATGGATTTTTGCAGTTGGTGTTGGATCACATGCATGCAGAACAACATAAAGACAACCTTGTTGGAGGACATGAGGAGGTTTTGAGTTGGAAACAGGAAATAATTGAAGGCAATAGGTTGGAATGGAGTAGGAGCAGTATTGCAGATGGCTTTGATAAGATGGCAATGGGTCTTTATAGGTGGGAAAAGGCGCAAATCCTGGATGTTACTGTGATGATCTTGTCCTGGATGAGAGACCAAGCATGAGCTGCCAAAATATTGTAGATATTTCTGTCAAACATTGTGTCATGATCACCACATGGAATACTTGCCTTCCTAGGGTACTGGATTGTTTGGCAATATGGTTCATCTGTGTACTTCCTAGGGTACTGGATTGTTTGGCAATATGGTTCATCTGTGTAATGAGGTGTTTTGCAATGTCTACAGCAAAAGATAACTTGCCTACCTCTCTTTGCTGAGGACTGAAGTATCCTTTGCTTGACACTCTCCACACTTGGTGTGTAAGAACACCAGACTGTCCCAAGTGCCTATTTTGGTAGGACCAGACCTATACCAGTCTTTTAAATGCAACCTGGGCATTTGTTCAAAATGTGCTTGAGCTGTTGGGATGCAACTGCAGTAGGTACCACTTGCCATGACCAAAGCATCTGAGATGGTCATGGTGACTCAGATAGTGCTCAGCACACCTGCTACAGGGAAGCACAGCATTTGCATTTGAATGGTGCTGAGACTCAGTATTTTTTCCCAACTTGCATATGTGCACACTATGCAACACACACTTTGTGATGTTGGTTGTTGAGTAATTAACCAATAATTAGACATTAGAAATGAATATGTCACAGGATTGTGGAATATGATATATGAAATATGCATGTCCATGACTTGCTTTAGGGGGCATGATATGAGCACTTGTTATTTGATTTTAATATAACTCTGATGGGATGAGCATTATAGAGGAAGAAACATGCACCTGTCATAGAAAGAGCCATTGAATTGATCATCGTACTGGAGTGGCCACAGCTAGACTTGGTTTGCACCAGTACTGGAGAGGTCTAGGTGGCAAATAATTAATTTGCATGAAATCAACAAGTTCAATGCAGGAATTTGAGCAAAGTATAGTGATCAACGGTCTGCAGAACAGGATCAATGATTGAAAATGTCATCACTGTGGAACACAAATATTGCACAGAATCCAAATGGGAGCCATAGGGAAAATACAAACACCATTTCCAAAGTTGCAGTCTGGGTTGAGATGGGTGAATAGCTTTGTCAAGAGGCATAGGTGGTGAAACAACCTACTTAGAGTGATGATCAAACAAGGAAATGTAGAAGAATCAGAGGTTGTACTACTCATGAACCTGGCTACTTATTTAATGGATTTACTCCCCTTGATCTCTTCAATGATGCGGAGGTTGTTATGTGCACTGTGGCATAACTTACCTGCTGTGGCCTCCTTAGTCTGAGTGAGCAAAAACTATCAAGAATAAATATGATAAATGAGAACCTGCTTCCCCCCTCCATCAGATACACCTGCGCTCCTGTTTGCATGGTTTGGCACTCCTAGACTCAGTATTTTGATAAGTTGGCTGACTTCTTATGAAATTTCAAAGGATGCCAGCCTTAATACACATTATCTGGGATCTACACTGGCCAGAGGCGATACATAGAGCATGCAATATGCATGATAATCAATTGTAGGATTTGCAAAATATTTTGTATGGTTCACTTCTGTGTTGCTGACTTGAAGTTCGGTTGCACCAGCCAGCCATTGGTCAGCTGCATAGTGTTGTTAAGATGCAGATGATCCTTGGAGAATTGGAGGTCTTTTCTCAATTTGGTAGAGATGATTGAAGAATACCTAAAAGTTTGAAATTCATGCCACAAAACATAGTGGCAAAGAAGAGCAGCTCTGAAGGAATTAAGAAGAGGTTCGTTCCAATTGGCTTTGAAACTCCATCTTGGTAATTGTTACACTGCTATCCAGCAGGTGCTTAAGGACTGTTCTTATTAGATAACACAATCTTGAAATCATAAAGGCCAATCCACACTGTTGCTGCCACCATTCCTTCTGCTGTCTTAGAACATGTGGTGGGTCCCCAACTCCACCACCCTACAAATGTTGGCTCCTCAAGTGTGCCTCCCACTCCCAAAATCCAACTATCTCAACCACTTGTATCTCCATTGCAGAGGCAGGTCCTGACAAGGTGCCTTCCAGGAGAAACCATGGTGATAAGAAGGGCACTGTGTTATCCAGCAGTGGGTCAGAGCTTAGTTGCATGAGCTACCACAACATGCAGGCCAGCACAACTTGTTGGTCAATATATTACACTCCTCAGACATCCTCCCTCATTGACAAGGTCATCTTAGAGCTACCATGACCAGCTGAAGAAAGAGGAGATTAGTATACCTTTGTTCGTCCAGCACCCAAAGAAGAAGCGAATGGACTGTAGGCTAGTACCAGCAGTTATCGAGGACAATTTGTGCTCTGTTTATCAACAGAATCACAGAGCTACATCTAGACATGTGCATCTACAATAGTGCGAACAAAAGAGCAGAGAGGCTTTTATGAGCTCTGTAAGACATAGATCTACTGAAACCTAAAGGTGCTGTGGTGATGAAAGACAGGGAGGTGGTGGAGGAACAAAATGAAGAGGCACATGAGAGTTGTCGAAGATTTCCAAGAGGCAAGGAATATTGTTAGTGTGTGAAGGGGACATGGTGGCAGAATACAGGAGGGAATAAATCAGTAGTGGTGTTTTGATACAAAAACACACACCAAAAGTCACTTTCCAACCACATGCTAAATCATGCATTTCCTGCCCAGTCCATGGGTCTGAAACAAAGTGTCAATACCATAGTCATGGAAGAGTCCCAACCTTGGATCCGTATGACATCATGTGCTCTGTACATGTCGTCGTCGACTTACATGCCCTTAGAAGATCAATGACCTACAAGTGATCACATCACAGTTATGTGGTCGATGCAACCAGTGTTCCAGGTGAGTAGTGTCATCCACTTACTATTTCAACATGCAAATCGATTGGTTGAAAAGTTCAATTCTACATCCTTCTTGGTAAAAATTTTGCACATGCTTCATTCAACCTTGATGACAACCTCATCAAATAAATTTCAGTGTCCTTAGATCAGACCATGGTGCCATGGGTAGGCATGGCATCCTCTGACACAAGACAACAACAACTTATAGAAATGTTCAAGTTTAGCTCAAATGATTATTTGAGCCTCCAGGTCGATCATGGGGGTAGAGAGAGGAATGTCACACTTGGTTTCTCTGGTGGCAAGAATGCAAGCAAGTTTGAGGTGTGCCTCAGCCAAATTTAGCTTAGCCAAAGTGCATCCATCTCTACTGGGCCATTCATTGATATGTTCAGTGATCGCTCTTATTTCAGCGCCCCACAATGCATGCACTCTGTGTCCATGTACCACTGTTGTTCCTGCAAAACAAAATATTTTGCACACACCCAATTTCTTAGCTCTTTTGAATGTTGTGCTTTGTGTTGCAAAGCAACCATAAATTTGATCCATGACTTGATGGAATTATGGTCTGATCCTGCCATTTGTGAACACTGGTAGTCCTTTTGGGTGAAAAAGCTGTATGCACCCACTGGTGTCACTCCAAGAGAGCTGAACATCCACCTGAAGTCAAGGTGCTGATCTCTTCTGAGATGGGATGAATGAAAATAGCTGATGAGGACAAGGATCAAATCTTGACAGCATGGAGGATCCTATTGCAGGGACTGGTCCAACCATCAACATGCTGCACTCATCAAGACCATGCTCAACTACAGCTGAGCTCAAGGCTCTGGAACAATTCAAGATGTTGTTATGACAGATGATGTGGATAGCTCAGGAGAGGTGTTAGTGGTGGCTACTACTACATACAACAAGCAAGATAAGCCATTATTATCAGCATATGAGCTCTGGACCCACAGAATTTATGTTGTCAAAGAATCAGCAGACAACCACAAAAAAACTTTCACACAGTCACCCTGACTTGCATTCCAGCCATGCTCTACTCTCTGCCATAATTGTCTGACAAATCCAGCCAAGCCATCCTGGATACACCTGGAAGAAGTCATTCAAACACAATCATCACAGACATTGTGCATCCTAATTGACAGAGACATTGGAGCTTCTGCAGAAATTCCAAAGTCTTCTTAGCATACACAAATATGTCGAGAAAGGCAATGAAGGAGGAGGTAAAGGAACTGGTAGAGTTGGCTGACATAGCTTCCACACATAGTCATATGGTGTTGACCTAACATGTACATGTATTTCTACATCAGTGACATCCAATTTGCAAAACTTACATCAAGGAGCAAGGAGATCTTCCGAGCATCAGGATTAGCTAAGACAATAGATACAGATTTCTGTGTCTTGTATATAGCCAGCTCATAGAGCATTAAGTGTATCCAAAAAAAGCTGGTACCTTGGTCACTCAGTCACTGAATGTACTCATGGTTGATCCAGCAATCAGGCCTGTGACAATTGGTAATTGTACTAAAAGAAATCAAACTTAGTAATGGTATTCAATCCTAAGCACTACAACACTTAGCAGTTCCAATCCTTAGTTCCAATCCTTCTTCCTACCTTTCACATCTTGGAATTTGTCAAAGCATTCCTGAACTTGAATACTTAAGTCGAATTTCTTCTCAAGTATGCTTTTGGACAGTAGTCAACCTTAAATTATACCATTCCAACAGTTTACCCCTCCTTCTTGTCACCACTGATTGCTGACAGTGTCCCACCCACCTGACAATTATGCTGCATTGGAAGCCCTAAGAGAATTCTGCATCCATTAACCTGCAGGACCAATGGTGTCATAACAACTCAAATACACGATTTTTACCTTTACCAGCACTGACATCCATGCTCAGCCAGCTGGCAACACTACAATGTTTCAGCAACTATATTCCCCAGCTAAAAAGTTATATCTGGTAGATTCTGCTACAATGGGTCCTGGACACTCAAATCTGTGAGTCAAGAGAAGCATTGTGTAGATTGAAGGAGAAAGCGCTGGTAATCAGGAGACTGCACAGATGACAGTGAAGCACAAGGTACACACTTGGTCAGCAAGCATTGTAAGATCTGCTCATCAAGCCTTCATAATATCAACTCCCAGTACTTCTCAAGAGGGTTTGAATTGAGTAATAACAGAGATGAACTCTTTGATTTAATTGCCCACTCAACAAAAAGTTATGTGTTGCAATGAAAATAATATATGCATACTCCCAGAAAAACAATCTAGGAATCAAAATTCCAGAATGATGAAGTCAATATTTGTTTTAGGGGATATTATAACCCTAGACATTAATCCATATATGTAATAAATGTTGGAAGAAAGGCAAACTTAAAATTGTGACCTGATCCCATAGGTGTTATTTATCTACACACATAGTGTCTTTAGGCAAATGCCTCTACATCCTGGTGGGAATGCTCAATGATACATCTGGGTATACTGTATGTTCAAATTTTCGCATTTCATCCATTTTACTGATCATTGGCCCTGTGAAGGTACTTTGGTTTGTTGACCCTGGAACTCACAATAATGATTCATTGTCCACACATTATGCACTGGAAATTTGCCTGGTTAGCTTGCCATGCTATACTTGCAAGAATGCCTGCCATATCAGCTTACTAAAAATGCATCGAAACAATTACATTTGTCCTTGCTGCAGTAGACTTTTTTTTCCCTCTAAATTACTAACACTCATTATACTTCTCAGCTTGTGATTGAAATAAAATGACATGCCAGGGAATCATATGATCCCCTGGTGTACATCCAAATTACATCTTCAACTTTCAGACTGAAAAGCAACAAATTTATAATGTCTTCTCTAAGGTCTTCTGTGGGTCAATGAACTCAGGCCAGTGGAGGATATGAGACAAGGACTCTATTCGTGGCTGGCTATCACCTTCATGATGTAGCTCAATTCACTGTTTAGTTAGTATAAATTATCAGGATATCCAGAGCTGGTTGTAAAGTGAAGGTAAGCAACACAAATTGGATTGCCACAATCTGATGCCAGACCAAGCCAATGACATATATGTACCCAAGTTGATTGACTACCCATGTTCCATTTGACAGGCCTTATTTGTATGCACATTAAAAAGCACCGAGGTACAATACGAAGTCAACAAAATGACCTTGTATCAAAGGGATGATGTGGTTGTTGGTGGTGCTGAGGTGAAAGTCTTGGTTGACAACGATGGGGGAGCAGTGCTTGAGGATGCTGATGGCAGCATGCTCAAAGAGAGTCTTCAGGGTGATGAGATAAATCTACTGTAGGGCAGTGGTCCTGAACTCAACCTTGAAGTCTGGATCTGCTGCATCTGGATTGGTGCTATGCATGATGGCCATGTTGATGACAGTCTGAGCATATGCATTGTCTGCATGCATGTGGTCTGGGATGCCTGTGACATTGAAAGGTGTGTCTGCTGGCACATGGTTGAGGAGTGGATCTATCACATTGGATAAGTTAGCACCAACATCCAATGACTCTTTGAGTTGACACTGTCTGAGTCCAAGAGTGCTGGTGAGCAACATATGGACCATCACTGGGAAGGAATGCAGAACTCATGACATTGTAAGAGTGTTCCCTCGTCTAATTGGTTGATGTCAATCTGAGCATAAGACATTGTTAGAAATATTGTAGTAGTACTACTAGGGATGCAAGTTTCTGTGAAGAGATGAAAAGAAAGACTGACACAGGACTCTGAGTGCAAATAAATATAGACTTGTGTGGTCTAGAACATGATGGCATTATAGAAAATGCTTGCAGGGCTGCATCGAGAGAACCAATACAGCAAGAATGCAGATGCATAGATGATCCAGAACAGAGTTTGGACAGATCAATTGGGTTGCCATACTGAAACAAGTTAGTTTCAGGGGCATGTAATTGATAGTGTCATTCAAGATGGATGAGGCTTGAGTGTGTTTGAACTTGGATGAAACAGACATTGTTGGCAGCATCACTACTACAACACAAATACAGTACACTGGTTAATACAAATGAAAAAAGTACACATAAAATACATACAATGATGCAACTGTGGCTTTTCTGGAACAATATTGTGGATGGTCTTTGTGATAGCTATAACTGAACCAAAGCAGAAAATGAAATAAATGGAATGAAATAATAATATACACTCCATATCCAAAGTGTTACCAGTGGCATGACCTAAAATGGAAACAGAGTTAGTCTACAGAACACAACACTGTAATAGACAAGAATAGAGGAGACTATTACGATCAAACCACCATGATTTGACATACATGTCAAATCATGGTGGTTTCTGAACATGACACAATAAAAATGACATGTAAATTCACCACAATTTGACACACATGTCGAATTACAGTGGTTTCTGGGTGTGACATGATGAAAATGGTGTGTAGATTCACTGTGATTCGGCATGTGTGTCAGATTGCAGTGGTTTCTGAAAGTGAACAGAAAAAAACAATGTGTTTGTTCACTATGATCCAATATATGTGTTGGATCACAGTGGTTTGGACTAGTTGCCTTGGTCAGACTCCTCCTCCACCAACTGAGTAGGCACCTTGGCGACTGACTGTGACAATTGAGGCATGTCAATGTCTTTAAATGTGTTGGGAAGAGAACTCGGAGGTGGTTGGTCCATGTTGCAACCTTCACCTCTGCTTTGACAGGGAGATGTCTCTGGGTTGCACCACACATTGGTTTGGCACCAGATGGACCTGTTGAATAGGTTAGATATCTGTAGGCACATGTCATGTTTTTAATGTTGCAATTGAACTGATCCCATTTCCTAGTCCACCTGAGATCTTCCTTCTTGGCTGAGACAGGGCTGGAACACTTGTAGAATGTGCAGGCATTCCATCCAAGCCTGGAAGGGAAGTGTACATTGGGATCAACCTGGAGGAGATTATTGAAGAGCTGCACAAGGAGGACATTGGGGAATGTCAAAACAAAGTGGACCTTGTTGTTGATCAACACCCAGAAGTGAAACTTGACTGAAGATATGTGGAAACATATTGAATGAGGAAATGTTGAGTGTGTCATAACAGGTTGACAAAACACTGGAAGGCAAACAATAATGTTCAATAATGGAGTTCAGCATGGTGATAGGACACATACCATGGTGACCAGGAACAAATACTTAGCAATGTGGTATGGCAACAAGGTGACCATATAACAGTCCAACAGAGGTCTGGAAAATACAAAGTTTGACTGCTGAGAATGAGTGGCACACCTAACTCAAGATAGAAGGTGTGTGGTGGGTGTGAGATGTTGGAAGTTTGTTGGAAGTTAAGTAGGATTGTAAATGATGGGCCCATGTACCTTCAGAAGGGAGGGGGGCAGATCTATGGTGTCACATTGGATGTCTCATAGAACTTCAGCAATGACAAGTGACTGCTGGATTCAGCTTATCTTCACTGCCTAGCAATCACAACATGCTACAATTGCTGGTGATTCCTTCCTGCCATACTAGAAAGATTGCACATGGACCATTGTTGACAATTTCACAGCGCTTCAGAATGCAGAGGAGATGACACACATGAATATGTCAACGTGGCTTCAATCTACAACAATTGTGAAAAAAAATCATATTATTGAAAGGGGAACACAAGGTGGATGGCTACAATAAAAAAATCCTGTCGCAAAGTGGATCATAGGAAGAACTGCCCTGCACACGCAAGGGCAGTAGCTTGAACCAACAACCAGGAGCGGTCAGACTCCCCCTTATCCAAAATGATCTCACAGATCAGAAATGGAATCTGCAATTGGCACGAGAAGATTACACAATCGTTGTTCGGCGTGTATTTGCAATACCGATGGTGGGGTGGGCCTTCCAGAAACATGGGGAAGGCCCATGGCTTCTCCCTGGGTTGTTATTAGTAATTAGTAATCATGAATGAGTGAGGAGATACTGACTGTTCGAATGTAAAGTTAGGAGAATTAAAGAAAATTGTGGAAGCACAGGCAGCAGATGAAGGTGAACAGAGAGACATGAAGGACTTTGATGGTCTGCCATATCATAAGTTGCACGTGTGCAGTCATCTTCCATGGCAGCAGTAGAATGCCAGACTGTTTCTGAAGTGTCTGAAGTGCTGACAGTTCCAGAACTGTCTGTTGGCCCAACTGAGCCTCCACTCCAGCTGACCAATTCCAATAATCCAATTACATTGCCTAACTTGGAACCACCAAATGCACAATTGACAGATCCAAATGATGATTTCATCTTTGATTTTGGTATTGCCATAAAAGCCTTAAATGACTTCTTGGCCAAGTACACTCTGTCTGATCCCCCAGATGCTGCTATTGTATATGGCCCACAATGTCAGCCTCCTCTCCAACAACTTGCAGTTCCAGAGAGTCTATTCTCAGATCAGTGACCTGTTTCAGATGCAGCTCCTCTGATCATTCCTTCTGACAGGGACAAAATCATTGCTCGGACATACTAGCACATCTTACATGTGCAATCAGTCAGCATTGCTCAGTTTGCTCAGCTGACACTATTTATTGTTCAGTCCTAGGAGAGCATTGTCACCCAACTCATACCACCTGTCATTCACTTCCAGGAAAGTGATTCCCCTTATCTCATTGTTGCTCAGCTCATACCACCCATCGTTCAGTCCCAGGAAAGCAATTCCTCTGGTCTGTTATTCAGAACCAGGCAAATGATCCTCCTCAACCCATTATTGCTCAGCCATTGCCGCTCATTGTTCAGAGCCATGCAAGTGAACCCCCTCAACATGTCATGGCTTAAATAATACCAACCATGGTTCAATCTTAGGGGAGTGATCCTCCTTAACACATTGTGGCTCAGACAACACCTCAACCTGTCATTGCTCAGCTGTCACTACCTGTCAATCAGACCTAGGCAAGCAAACCCCCTCAACATATTGTGGCTCAGATGACACCTCCTGTTGTTCAATCCCAGGGGAGCAATTCTCTTTTTTTACCCATCATTGCTTAGATACCACTGCCTGTTGTCCAGTCTCAGGAAAGAGGTTTATCTCAGCCCAGTGTTCAGTCTCAGGCAAGCAATGCCCAGCATGTCCCAGATCAAGGACCTCCACCCATTCCACCAACCATCCTGCCTCAGCCAACAAACTATTACTCACTTCTTAGGAAACAGGTAGGAGATATACATGACAGCCATCTAAGTGCAATAAATTGTCAGACACTATTGGCATGGATGCTATGCTATTGAAAAAAAGAGCAGCTACAGGAAATGGTGGTAACATGGTCAAGTATGTTGTGAGACATACATTCTGATTTGGAAGGATTTATTAATATCATCTAGAAAGAAAAAGATGAAGAAGTTACTAGTGGCATTCACTTTGAATGGCTGTGGACCTGTTGATATTACTATTGAGCAAGTAACCAGTCTGGACCACAGTGTCCAGAACCACATGAAGACCAATGAAGACCAATTCTATATGAGTACAGTCCAGTCCAGTCTTGCAGAATTCAACATTTGGAAACACTGGTTCAGTCTTGGTCCTGCCAAAAAACAAGAAAAAAAAAAAACTGAACTGGACCATACTAGCGCTTTGCACTGGGTGGATGTTCATGTTGCCGAGTCGATTTGGGAAACACAAAGCCTGAACCCAGTGGTAAGTCGCAGTCCCTCTTTCATTGGAACCTACAGGATGGATCTTTTCTCTTTCAACAGTGCTCAGACGCTTCACAGCCGTCCCATATCTTGGTTCTGTAGGTCAGGGATACATCCATGTGCTGGTGCCTGGCATGTTCACTGAGATGTCTTGCATGCCAGTTCCCTGCACCCAAATGGCGCATATTGACCTCCTTTCGAGAACATGCATTCACACTGCATATGATGCCATTGGGGCTTAAGCAGCTATGACTGCAAAGCACCTGGGAATTCAGGGTTGCTCAGGCAGTAGATGCTGATGGCCTGTAGGGTTATGTAGTCTGTGCATCGCAGGCACACTTCACTGACGTTCCTGTGTGAGATTTGAACTTAGCAGTGGAATCACCTAGTTAGGCAGTTGATGCGTCCGCAGGTTGCAAGGGGTTGAAGTTATTGTTATTGCTTGCCCAACTATGGGTCCAATACAAACCACTCTACAAGCATGTAGAAAAAGCAGGCGTGGATGATGAGCCCACCCAGGTTTCAAACAGTTGCCTTGGACCCCATGCATCTTGAGAATACTTAAGGTCTCTGATTTTGAATGCCTTCGAGTGGCATTTGTCAGGCAAGTGCTCACGGATATCTGCAACTACCTTTTGGCAGCTTGCCAGGGCACAGCGGTGTTTGCCATCCTGCATGGAACTATCAAGAGATCTGGATTCAGAGCCCCAGGATCAGAATCAACTGGCGAGCTTTACCTTGCTGCACCACCTTTGACCCCTTGATTCGCATGCTGGCATTTCTTCACATGCTCATCTATCTGATCAAAATATTTATAACAATTTGTGCATTTAGATTTTGGCTATATGGGATCAGTCAGTCTCTGATGTTATCAGTCAGGCCTACCATGGAAAAGAAAACTTGCCATATCATTGTGCTTCTGCAATTGTTTCCAGCCTAAAACGAAGCAGGGCAAGTCCCCGGTGCTTTCAGATAATAGGCGTTTCTGAGCTGAATGGGCAGGTGTGGATGGCATGGGGCTGGTAGGGATCTTGGGCAGTCTGAGGCAGCACCCAGGACCCCCCTTCTCTTGCCCACAAACTCCCAGGCAGTGAACGGTGACAAGGTGGTAGATAAAGTCCTGTTTGGCATATGGTTGGGACCCACAAGCAGGGGAAGGGCAAAGACTGTCATCGTTGATCAAGTCCGCGTGCGTGGCAAGGTGCCCATAGAATATGTCTTCGTCATGATATCTATTGGACAAAAAATGTTGAAGATCGGAATCTGAGGGCAAAAAGAACCCACTGCGCCATTCGTTCCACCATAGAAAGGCTCTTGTCATGGATGCACCAAATGCAGAACATCGGTGCAAATGCAACACCGCCCTCAATGTGGCCGTGGCATTCTGGAAATCCTCCTCCGAAACCAATCCCAACTTTGTAGGATATGTATTGGTCTGCTTCTGGGAAGAGCTGGATGCCTACTGGCTGGATCTGAAGTTGCTCATTGCTGCACTGTGAGAACTGGGAAAACAGCTCATCATAGTGCTCGTGGCAGTGGACTTCCCAGTCCAGCCCATTGCCTACAATGTCCTGGGACCTGGAGGAATAGGTGGTGAAAGGGGATGGCTTAAGATGAACTTGACTGCATGCCTACCATATTGAACATGCATAGCAGTAACGTACAGCTGCTGTTTTGCAAATGTTGACCGAGCGGCAGCATGCAAAGTGGCTTGGCCAATCAGCCATGCTGTTCTCCTCACACAGGCCATTCGTGGGGTCAATCCAGTGGCAGGACTCTGTGTTGCGGATGTATTTATTCATGTGGTCCATGAATTCCCTTTGGAAAGCCCACATTTTCTCAGATTCTGCACATAGGGTCCAACAGCACTGAAGAAGGACGTAGCCTGAGGTCAACTCTGCTTCCGCTTCCACAGCCTTCTTCTTCATGAGGCAGCAATGGACATAGTGGGCCATGCCCCTCTTCATGGCATTCCACCTGCATGAATGAAGGGGCAAGAAGTGAGCAGGGGGATTGAGCTCAAGTTACTCTACACACACTGGGATCGGCACACGGGGGGGCAGCAGCCTTCATCAGTGAGGGCCTCTCCAGGGTAACAGAGTGCCTTACTAGACCTAGGCAGGTGCAGCAGCAACCTGACTGTCTCGAGGAATATCCCGTGGTGACCAGTGCCTGAAACGTCGCCATACAAATAAGTCACAAGTCTGTTGATACAGGTGGATGGAGAGTTGGTCTGGGCCAATATTGCGCTGACATCAGGCTTTCGGTGCCTTTGGAGTTGGCTGCTTCCAGCAGCGGAGGCTGACAACATGGCTGGGAGAGGGGAGGTGTCTAAGTCAATCATCAGTCATCCCACGCACAATCCATTTAAATGGACACCACCCTCATTTTACCCCCAACTGGCAAGATTCTGTCTGGGCAAAGTATCGTGCCCTTGATTTCTGGGTGAGGAACCGAAGCTCCCGAGTGATGGCCATGTTGTGCTGTTTTGTCAGGGCTTTTTCACACACATGCAACTCGCTGATTGCAAGTTTGGCCTCTGGGTGGTTGCCCTCCTTTAACGAGGCGAGCCTTTTGCACTCTGAGCCAAGCTGCGGGAGGTCTCGCATTTTTTTTGAAGCACAGAATTAACACATCCCTCACCTTATTTTTCTGGTCATGCATTTCTGCAAGGCTTGAATCGGCATACACCTCCATGACCTTTCTAAGCTCAGGTTTTGTTGGGGCTTGAGGATCAGAGCACTTCGACATGCTTTCCACCATCTAGGGGTTGCAGGTACACCAGGTCACTGAGGCAGCATCGTGGTGACAATAGACTCACCGCGATGAGTTCAAAGTGTTGTTGATTCTGACTGCCACATAGGGCACCTTGTACATCCACCCGGACTGTCATGCTTGCATAATTGCACTGGGGGTTTTGCACCTCTTGGTTATGGTTGGACCAAAGGTAAGAACTGAGCCACCTCACCTCAAAGACTCTTGAATCAAATGCATGCACCATGAGTTTCTTGTGTTGCTCCGTGCAGATAGAGGCATTGCTTGTGATGATGTTGGATGTCCCATGGTGGATATCGTACGGTCGAATGTCCACTTAAATGAACGGTGGTCAGAATGTCAAGGGCAACAATGTGACACTTACCTGAGAAACCACTAAGGTGACTGAAGTATTGCAAATAGCAGCATGTGGCCCCATAATTCATCACCTTGTCATCAGATTCTGACCATCCCATGCTTGTCTTCTCTTCCTTTCTAAACACTGGGAGCTCGCATTTGGATTCCTTTGCCTGAAGGATGCACAAAGGGACGCATGGGGCAGTAAAGTCCTCAATGCCACCAATCCCCTCCCAGACTTGATCCAGAAGCCCCAAGGCCAATAGAGGTGTGACAGGGCAATAGGGGTGGTTCACGCCGTATTCTGGGAACAGAAAGAAGCGCTTGGAGAAACTATTGACATCGCGCCCCCCCTTGAGCAGGCGGGCAGTCACCCTCAATGCAATGATTGGTGTTGATGGAGTGTCCTGGTCTAGAAACACCAGAATGTTGATGTCCTTCCACTTGAGGCACTCGTTTGAACCTCGGTAGCAGTTAGACTCGACAAGGGCACCGACCTGCTCCATGGAGATGGCCAGCAACAAAATCAAGGTGACCATCTGTACTTGCATGCAGTTTGTTTGAAACTGTTGCTCGTTCATGTAACAGGTGTTGACAAGCTTCCGAATGTTGGTTGGGCTTGCATAATGCTTTACATGATGGGCGGTGGAGAGTTGGACTTGGTTACACAGCTCCAGCAAAGTGAAATAAACATTAATCTGTGTCTGAACGTCCTTGGTGACAGTGACTTTCCCTTCCCAGGCAAGGATAGAGTATAGCGTCTGCATGTAACTTGAGACAGTATCCACCATTGCAAACTCTGAGATTTGCCCCAACAGCGTGAGGGCAAGGAAATGCACAAAGGTGATGAGCAAGCCTGTCGACTGCGTTAATAATAGTCGCCACAACACAAGACACGAGACAACACATCTGCTGAGGGAGCCGTCATCGCTGGCATGATGTCAGGCCTGAGTGCCTGGGCCTTGGGGTTTTCAGAGGCCAATATAAACATAGTCCATAGCCCACAGACGTGCTTGTGAACAAGCTGGGTGGGAGTGGCTATCGTCTTGGCTGACTGGCCCTCTAAATGCTCGGCGTGAAGCCACACCTGCCAATCCTTGTTTCCAGCAAGTTGGTCTCGCAAAGTCTGCTCGTCAGTTCGGTAGGCCTTGGTGTGGAGAACTATGTTGAGCGATAGCTGGGTGAACGAGGGGGCATTGGCGTCCTCCCAGGCCCCAAATAACGGCAAGTGTAGGTTTTGGAATCCTGTAGCTACCCCCAGCGATGGGGAGCCTTACTCATGGAAGGCAAGATCGGCAATCGGCAGTGGTAACGCAGGGCCAAGGGTCTGCAAGTGTGTAGCTGCAACTGCACGCACTTCCCCATGAAAAATGCGTGTGGGGGTGCGGTTACATAGTGTCCCCTAGGCTTGCAGGGTGAATTCCAAATAACTGTGTGTGCACCAGCATGGTTGTGTGTTGAGGGGGAACTGGACGGGCAACTTGTCTGGTCCAACATACCCATATCCACATGCTGCAATGGCCCCTTGAGGGTTCCTTTCATGCTTGCAGGAAGCCATTAAGCGCATCATTGGGGAACAGAAAGGGGAAATCGAGAACACAGACCCCAAAGAGTCATCACACTCTTTGCTCCCACTGAGTGCATTCCAGCCACAGTATATCTAGAATGCCAATGCCAGTGGGAATCACATGGGGGACATCGCCTGGACCCTATATAAAGCATCATCCTCTGTCTCTCTTCCCTCCCTCACAAAACTCCCCTCCCCTCATGCCCCTTGACATTTGCCGCCTGTGGTCCTATGCAGAGGTGGTGGGTGAGGCTGTGTGCCTCGACTCTGCATGCATGTGCACACACACGTAGAGGAGAGATGCACATGCATGCACATCCTCACTCCCCCCTCTCGAGGACGGCACTTGGTATCGCTGGGGGCAACCGCCGGTGAGTGGTACACTGATGATGTGATGCTAGTTGCCCTTGGCCCTTCCACATTGTCATCATCTTGTGGAGGCTCTGGTGTGAGTCAGTATAGATCCACAAAGGGGTAGGGACCAACCTATTAGCGTCGAAAAACGTTTTCGACAAGCATATCGGGGCAACACAACCCACTCGCAAGAGGTATGTCATAGGCGGGGTTGCCTCTTGCTATGAGGTGATGCATGAGCTTCAGGCATATCAGACATTGCTCGTGTTCTGTGGTGTGGAGGTAAGTTGACTCAGCACTGAGAGATTTTGCACACTCAGATATGGTGTTGAATACATACTTTGTGGCGTAAGTCGGTATAGATCCATGAGGCTAACCTATTAGATGTTTTCGATGAGTGTACTGGGGCGATGCAGCCTGCTCGCAATCACATATTGGCATCAGGTACAGCTCACTGATGCATTGCTCGTGTTCTGGTAGAAGTTGACTCAGCGCCGAGAGGGGGTAGGAACTAACCTATTAGGCATTTTCGATGAGCATACTGGGGCGATGCAGTCCACTCACAAGAGGTACGTTGTGGACAGGTCGCACAATCACATATTAGCGTCAGGTACGGCTCACTGACGCATCGCTTGTGTTCTGGTAGAAGATGACTTGGTGCTGAGAGGGTGTAGTAACTAACCTATTAGACATTTTTGACGAGCATACTGGGGTGATGCAGCCCACTCACAAGAGATATGTTGTGGATGGGTCGCATTGCGTTCACATATCGGCATCAGGTGTGGTTCACTGACACATCGCTTGTGTTCTGAGGTAAGTTGACTCGGGGCGTGAGCGATGCCAAGAGATCACATGCCGCATATCCACCCACTTGGATATGGCATTGAGTACTTTGTCCACTGACCTACTGCTAGGTTCTGTCCTTGATGCCGCTTGTGTCGAACCGCTTTCGAACATCGCAGAGGATGAACAGGCTGTGAGGGTTCCAACCCTTCTTTGGCATCCAGCCATCGACCAAGGTAAAACCATGTGTATTGTCATCCCTCGACCCAGATGGCACTTCCCACAGTTGTGACGCTACTAATGGATAAGGTGGAGATAAAATGAATAGTTTGTTCTTGTTTGCAGATTGGTTGACATTTCTGATGGTGATGGGTTTAGAGAGTTTCTCAGTGGGGAGTCGGTGTTTTCTGATGAAGTGCCAGTCTTCATGAGCAAGTTAACATACAATAACTATATCCATCTGTTCAATTTTCCACAATGTGACCAACTCATTGTTCATTGCTTATTGGTATGGCCAACTACATAGGCTTTTGACACTGTTTGATAATTGAGTCAGGTCAGCACATTGCATCACTTATCTACAACAATATTATCTATTCATTACCAATATTAGAGTTTTAAAAGTAGCTATAAAATTTCTAAAGTTCTGGAATACTGGAAGGCTGGATGGGGAATGGCTCTTTGGTGCTGCTATGAAGCTGCCTTTCTTGTCATTTTGAGCAATCATTTTGTCCTGTGCAGTGACTAGAATGTCTGAGCCCAACAAGTGACTCTCAGATGTGATCTTGATATGGCAATATGCACCTATAATTATATCAAGTTGTTTTTGTCTTTGTACTTGTTGCTCATAATCAGAGCACTAGTCTTTTTGTTGAACAGTGAGGGTCAACAGAATGCTGTGACCTCTTTTATATTAGCAGGCTTGAGAATTTCTACTGGCTACATTCTTTGCTCAGCTCGACGTGCCTTTATGTACTTGGTGCAGTCATTATTGTACTCCAGTTGGACCAGCATGGTGTTCCTAGGAGCATTTGAGTGAGGCGATTGTCATCAGGTATCCTTGTGGTTGACTACAGGGTGTTCTTGGCTGAGGATCAGCCAACATATACTGTTTTTGAAAATTTTAAGTAATACTGATCAAGTCATTGATAGCTTGTGCAAGCTTACCATATTATATGTGAATTTCACCATTGAACCAGCTGTCTTCAGTTTTGATGATGCCCTGTATTTATCTAATTACTTGTTCCAATGGCTTGATCAACTTGACCTCATTTTCCTTGGCCTGAGTCACATTGTCCTCCTTGTTCTTCATATGTTGATGATATGTCCCTTGAACTATTGATGACTGGTTCCATGGAATCCATGCAACATGGTTCTTTGGTTGCAAGAAGCTTTGAACACCCATTCTCTTTTCATACTATTGCATTTTCTCTGATCTTATGTTGACTTTCTCTAATAATCATCTTGAGTTGAGGCCATGCCATGTGATCTGGAATGAAAATTTGGGGTTACATCAACATATCCAGAAGCTCCAAAAGAAAACAAAAAGATCTTAATGATTGTATGCATAAAATCCCATGGTATTCATAGAATGCAGAGAATTGTTCAGCAATTGTGTGGGGGCAAACACAATTTGCCTATCCCTAGACATATTCAGCACCTTGAAGTATTCAAATATCATTCCACTGTCCCTGAGTCTCTGAAACTCTTCTGCCTCAGCTCAATACATGTATGTTTTTTACTTTACTTTTTCTCTGTACAGTCACTGGTCCATCCCTCATTTTTATGTATTTTCCTAGTTGTTCTTTATAGAGTAACTGTCAAGAAAGGTCTAGTACAAGCCACATGTCATTGGTAATGTGAAAAAGAAATCAGAAGCATATTCATCTCATGTTCAAAGACTAATACAACCTTCAAGGGTATATAATGCATATAGGATTTTTATGCCATTTGCCTAGTGTATATTAGGGAATCTTTTGTGGGATGATTACTATGGCTATTGATTGTTCTATATCGACATAATGGATTCTCCATGGTAAGCAAGCTTTGCTTCTGTTCTGGGTCATGTGAAATTGAACTTACTAGTTATAGATAATTTGGTTTGGAAGATCAGAGATCTGTGAATTTCTGTTCCACTTCTGTCAGCAATGCTTGATTAGCTTCATCCAAGTATCAAAACACCCCTGGGCAAGTGTGTTGAAATCACTCATGCCACAGACCCTATGCTGGCATTTGATCTGGCCTGGATATTTAAGGCCACTAAATCAAAGTGTTCTACTGGACTCAATGAACTTTGGGTTTCTTATCTAGTAGGACTCAGATGTTGACTTCAATGTCACATTGCTCCAAACTAGCAACACAGGAGATCTCTTGAACTTCAAGAATGCTAGTAGTATGAACCTCTCTTGTACCCATACCTATTCTAATGGTTTCTCAGGCATATACATCCCTGGCATCATTTACCAATGGGATTTTATGTTCAACCACCACAGATCTGCTTGACATTCTCCAAACATCTCTGATTCATACCAGCAACTCAAAGAATCCAGTGGCTATCCAGGTTGAGATTGTCAACACAGCTGGCTTGAAACATAAACATAACATTCAACTCTAGATAGCCAACTAAGGATAGGGCAGACTAATAGATTATGTTAGGTAAGTAGTAATGTTCACATTTGGCCATTCACTCATCAAACAGTTGACAGAAATTCTCAGGCATACTAGCTGACATCAGCCCAACATGAACTAAATTTGATGTCCACCAGACAACAACTCAATTTGGGTATATGTATATATTATGTATATAAGGCAGATGTAAATAAATCAGAGATAGATTGAATCATAGGTTTGATCCATTATTATCTACCTCTGTAGCAACTAAGCACCTAAGTGACAATAAACAGTACAACTATCCTATGCATATATCTTCTAGCTTCAGCATTAGGGACAGATATATGAACTGTTATTTTTTGGCCATGATAACAATTGCAACTCATCCTGCAACTCCAACTACACTTTTACTTGATTCTATCACTTCCTCTGAATCCTCTACCTCCAGCATCTCCCTGATTCTACCTGATTCCATGACTACCACTGAGTCTTGGCTATCTTCTCAGATTCCCTGTTTTTTTTTTATCATAGGATTTTCTTCAATATTGAAAATGCTCTCCAGGCACTTTATGATGAAATATCTCATACTCATGTCCTTGCCCCTGATATCTGCACTATCCGTACTCCCCAAATCTGTCTTCTTACAGAATGTAAACACCATCATTCCCATCTCTTTCACTGCAACCTCAAGTATCTTCTGAGGTTTTTATGGTACTTGTGGACAGACTCTCTGGCTATCCCATATTTCAGAATAGCTACCTATTTGGATGTAGTTGGCCATTTTTAAAAATGGTCTAGAACATTATCATTATGACAATGCTATAACAACTTAGGATATGGCAGAATGGGCAGGAATCACAGTGGGTAGGTATAATTCACATCTTTTATAAATGTATCATATAAATGATTCAGGCACTCAAACCTGACTGCTACTAAAGAGATACATTGGCTCATTCTCAAATGTCCCTCAGAATAATCACTTGTATATCTGTTGTGCTGGGAAGACCAAACTTAATTTGCTCCACTGAGAGGTAAAATCTCATTGTCCCCTTGTAAGTATACACATTGCTTTTCTGCTAGTTTGCCAGGATCAAAGAGTTGGGCAATGGATATACCTTCAAGTCTTGTATGTTCATTCACTTTTGCATCATGAATGTAGGTCATATAGAGTTCTGTCCATCTATTGAAGTAATGTTAGTCAGTCTTCTTCCAACCTTGAATACTCTTTCAGAGCATCCACTAGAACATCATTGGAATTGCCATCTTGACAATCTTCACTGCACTTTGCATTGCATCACAGTCTGCAGTTGCCATTTCTCCTAGTTCATGGTCATATATCAACAATTCAAAAGGCAAAAGTATTGTATCCAACTGCCAATTGGGACTTTTCTTGCATGTATGTGAAGCAATGGTTTCCATTAAACAACAGAGCATCTGAGCTGGGGGAAGATGAAGTCCATTTTATGTGTGATTCAAGGGTATACATTGTGAGTTTTCCTTGTGTGAGGAGACTGATCAACAATATCTTTATGATGCATTCTGATGTCTTCTGCATTTATAGTGAGAGGGTGTTTGGATCCTGGCCCTGCATGTGCTCACTTACTATGAGCTGCTAAAAGAATCTGGTGGTAGCATCTCACATGTTGATCTGTTGATATGTGATCATTGGATTGTACCACTTTTGTAAATAAGTCAGTTAGTTATATTTTGAACACTTATATCACACATTTGGACTAGATTCTGACATGCACAATAGTATATCTGATAGATATAGGATCTTACATTACTCATTACTCACTAGATACCTTGACCACACTGTGAGGCCTGCACAAGTTATTGACAAGTTACACCATCAAGACATAGATCATGCTGGTCTAATGTTGGTTGCAAAACACAAAAACACCTTGCACAGATTGAGACTCCCAAATCAACCTCAACCTCATGAATGTATCATCAACATGTATGGAGAAGGCACTAGCAGCACTCCATGGTCTGTCATGTCTGTTCAAAGACAACAAAATGTGTGATTCTAGTAGGCAATCTTCATATATTTCCAGTGTAAGTCATTGAAGACTAGGCTGTAGAAACCTTGAATGAAGAGGTTAGATCTGCCATCAATGATGTCATGCAATGGGACTTGGATTACTCTACAAACAAAAAGATGACCATAATAATGGACTGCTCAGAACACTTGTGCACATTTATGCTCTTTCTCCTTGGGAATGACAGCCATGACAATAGGCTCTTCCAAGTAGTCTGCCTAGGACATGGAATTCACATGCACATCAGCCACATCTTGAAGGGGAGGAGCAGGACAGTGAGAATAGGTTAGGCATTCAATAACATAAAATGGCCAAGGACTCATAGATTACATCCACTTCAGATCAAATCCCAGTATATGATGACCTGAATTCTGAACTGCAAAATTTGCCAATGTTGTAAGACATCAGCCCAGTGACATGCAGTCAATCTGATCACATCCTTGACCTTCATTATGGATGACAACAAGTATGTTATCACTGTAGCAAAATCTTAAATCATGGCAGGCATTGAAATGTATCCCACAAGAATGGCAGAATCCTGCCATGTATGGTGAAATGTTTTTTATGAGAATGCAGGACAAATATGATGTTACCAGCAGTTTCAGAGGTGTAAATGTCTTCTCATCATGGCAATAAAGATCAGTTTTATGGAAATTCAAAAGACTGGTCCAAAACTGGTTGCAACTGGTGTACAGCTACATTTCCTGATTAGTACTATCACCCCTAATATTTTCAGAATTTCTAGCAATAGATCTGATGACATTCTATGGGTTGAATATGACATGCCAGTTTAAAAAATGCATATCTCATGACTGTGTGGTCCAATTGTGCTGAATATTATGTCATCAGGAAGCCTTGAGTCCATATTACATTCCACATGACTATTACAAAGTGTGATTTCCATAGGATATGGGTCTTTGAACTGATCTTTCAAAAGACCAGTTGCTAACTGGTTGCAATCAATGTAGAACTATTTTGGACTAGTTTTTTTTCAGTCCAGTTGCCAGTTGCAGACCCCCAGAACCTTCCCAAAATCAGTTGCCTAATTTGAAAGGAAACAACCAAACTTTAATAGACTAATGGTGAGCTACTACCCTGATAAATAGTTGCCCAATGATGCATGTAGCGATATTAGCCACATACCTGAGGACTAGATGTAACAGCCGCTATTCAACATGCTTTTTCCTTGCATTAACCATATTAAACCACCAGATAACTACAATTAACCCCTATAATCTGAACACTACAGACTACAGATAACCCTTATAATGCCCTATCTCATCAAGTCACATGATCTCTATCACATCTAGTCACATGACCTTATCTCTCTTATCTTGGCTGTGCTCCTCATATCACACACATGTCATCCTCATGTCTGCCTCGTCACTTTCCACTTGACTCACTTTCTCTTATTGTCCAATCACATCGCTTCATTTTATCTAGGCTATGATTATCTGCTAAGTCATGGCTAAGTCATGTTAACCAGTCTACAACATATTAGCTCTTTGTAGCAATCATAGCTATATACATAGCTATATACTGCTTGGTCTATGCCCCTATTCTAATTATATAAATACTGTAGATCAATAGTACTTAGTCTCTAGTCTAGTTCTCTTGATAGTTTCCCATTCCCTCTCGTTGTTTCCCTTACACATTGCCACCAATAGACTCCATTGAACCTTCCTAGGACTTGTTTATCAAGTCTAGCACTTTTCCTAACAACTGAGACCCCTATATAAATGGGTTTGGTCGTTTCACTAGAAGATGGGAGACTTACTGATTACCTGATCAGTAGCAGTGTGAGCTTTAAGAATACTATGTGGAGAGAAGACTGGGCTTACATGTATGGGGTAAGGATTTGTGTTTGTCTTCTAAGATATATAAGAAAGGTGTCACTGCACCATCTGTTCTTGATCTTGACCATGTCGAAGGGAATGTTGCAGAGAATGAAATGACCAAACCCATCTATATTTCCATAGTGGCTTCAGTTGTACGTGGAATGCACTAGATGTTGTTTAACAAAACCTAGGAAGGTTGTGTGAACCTTCTATGGAGTCTATTAGTATCAATGGGAAAGGAAAACAATAAAAGAACTAGACTAGAGAGACTAAGTACTACTGATTTACAGTATTTATAAGGAGCACAGACCAAACAGTACATAGCTATAAAAAGTTAATATGTTGTAGACTGGTTAACATAACTTAACCATGACTTAGCAGATAAGCATAGCCTAAATAAGAGGGATTAGTGCGATTGGATGATAAGAGAAAGTGAGTCAAGAGGAAAGTCATGAGGTGAACATGAGGGTAACATGTGTAAGTCTGGAATGTGTCATGTGACTGTGGGAAGATAGGTCGAACAAAGGTTTGACTTGGGAATGGTCATAGGAAACAATGATTAATACAAGGAAAAGAGTGGAAATAATATAGTGGATAGTAGCATCTGTAACAGAGAAGATATTCCAGGATGGAACTAATGTGAATGCCATGGCCATGAAGCAGCCTCTAGCCTGCCTGCTTTAAGGTGACTGTGAGGACATCTAAAAATTTGGTTTTGGTAAGTGATTTGTGAGTTTTTTTGCTGTAATAGGTGAAGAGTGGGCCCTTGCATGGGGGGTCACTCATTAAGTGTGAGATGGGTTTGAAGAGCTGTGTGAAGATCAGAAGGGCCCTCTTGTCTGGCCCAGTGGATATTCTCATTGTTAAAGGTAGTATTTTAAAGTCTGGTCTGGTTTTTGAAGCCTATTTGGAGGCAATTAGACTGCAACTGGTCTTTGAAATCCAATATTCTAGGTAATCAGATCAAAACTGTTGGCAATCATTCCTTCTTGGTCCACTATAGATAACTGAACCAGTTGCAACCAGTTTTTTAAGCAATCATTAAATCTCATTTTTTCAACTAATTAAAAATGTGCAAACCCACCATAAGCAAAAATGTGCTGCTTTCTGAAAATATTATTTTAACCAAATATTAACCAAGTATCATGAAGAATGCACAAACTTGTCATATGTAGAAGTGCACACATATGATTTTTATATTATATTTAAACACTTTAAATAATAATATTATATAAAAATATCTAGAAATTATATATTAGGACATGAACTTCATGCAACCAGCAACTGCAGTCTGGTTGCAACTGATGTTGGTCCAGTTCAGTTGCTGGTCTTCTGATGATCCAGCAATTGAATTTTAAAACACTAGTTTTGGTTCTGGCAAGTTGAAAGTTGGTGACAACATTGTTGTGATGATCCTACTCCACTGAGATATTTAATGGTTTGATATGGATCTGCAGGTCAAAGGAGTTTTTAAGATCAACTTGCTAGTTCATGCAGTGGCATAGAAGGTAGTTATGAGACAAGCGAAAATGGTAGCATGTAAGTTGAGGTCAAGGGCATTACAAATAATGGTAATATATCAACTTTGTAGGGTTCACAAGGGGAATACTTGGATTGGGGTGGTGTGATAATAGTTGCTGCTTTGAGCAGAGTGTCAATATCCTGGTGATTCAGAGTCCATTTGATCCTGTGGATGATGTGCCAGGCTCTGACTCCACTAAGTATGAATGAGTCTATGAGAGTGGAGATGAAAGATGAGATTACAACAGGGTTGGCAGGTAGGCAATCTGATTTAGGAATGTTCTTGCTGTTGCAGAAGATGTGGAATGCCAGGAGCCTGGAACTGTAAATTTTCTTGGTGCTGTCTGCTCAAATATGGGCATTTATCTTGTAGACATGCTGAATGTCAGCTGGGAAGAGGAGATCAGTGGTATGCAATCTGATTGACATCCATAGAATGAAATGATCTCTGGCTTTACATTTTGATTGAAGTGGGGACAGAGCAAGCAGGGGATGGTTATCATTGTGAGTTGAATGAGTTGATTGGGCTGCAGCCACAGGGGGATAGATTGAGGAAAGTATGTGGCTGTTGGAGAAGGGGATGAAGCTCATGTGCATTGGGACATTAGGGTGCCTGCTTCATTCCAAAATGGGTATTAGAGAGTGAGAACGATGGGAGTGGGGGGTCAATGTCAGGATGACAGTCCTTGACAAAAGGGAGGAGGTTAGTGTGGATGAGGGTTTGAGGGAGGATGTGATGTGTGGGGGGATATATCCTGCATGATGGGCCATCAGCTGGGTTGGCAGCACTAGGGACATACTGGGCAAGGACCTGACATTGGAAATTTTATAGGAAACTTCCACATGCCACATATTGCACCTGTCAGGACACACAGATCACATGCATGTGGTCAGTGTACTCAAGGTTTGTCCACTGCAAGCAGCTTGCATTGACACTTGGGCCATTCAGTTCATTGCCATGCTGGCATTTAAGCTTTGGCAGATGACATACCAAGTGAGGACGAGGACATACTCAGTGGGTCAGGATGACAACCTACTAGGTCTAGGTCAGGTTGGGCTGCAAGAATACAATGATAACATACCAGTCTTTCATGACCCAGCTGTGGATGCAGGAGACAGTGCAGCAAATGAGGCAATGGTAGAAGATCCAGGACGCATCTGAACAAGAAACATATACCCCTTTCATGAATGCCAAAGAGTGGGAGTTGGCTGAATAATTGATCAGGAATGTCAACTAGTAGGATATGGAAGACTTTCTAAAATTAGCCATTGTGAGTGAAGATGTTAATCTATGGACTAATGACTTACTGTTGGGCAACAGGTCTATTCTCTAAACTTTGTACAACCCATAGACTTATTCTATTATACCTAGAGCCTTCGACAAGAATGCACCAGTGCTATCACAGAGTCAACCTACAAACTCTGCATGTGGTCATGTGTGTTGTTCCAGTAAGAAGGTTCAAGTAATGTTGGGTGAGCTATCAGCAAGGAATGTGTCACAAGTTACTCAAATGCCTTATCAGGAAAGAAGGCACAAAATGTCACATGACACGATGTTGAGCAGGTACTCATCCTTTGGTAAAGCATGTAGAGGCGAAAGGTATCATGATGATAGGTCCACTACTAAAGGAGAAGTGCCAACAATTTGAAAAGGAATTCAATGTTCCAGATGAAGAGAGACTGGAGGGCAACAGCTGGATCCAGAAGTTTTATGCTGCTTACAAGATTCACAAAAACAAATGTCATGGTGAAGCTGATTTTGTTGATCTCAAACTTGTTGAGGCAGAATGAGTACAGTGTTAGCAACTGCTTGCAAGGTTTCCACGACATAACTGATATAATGTTGATGAAACATCTTTTTTTCCTTAGTGAGTTGTCCATAATTAATTAATTATAGAAACCTGATAAAATCATATCTAAAGGCACCATCAGATCATGGGCTTTCTACAAAGCAAATAAGTGGACTCAAGAAGGATAAATTTTGCATTTCCATTGCATTAGCCTGTAATGCTAATAGTACAGATAAGCTCAAGCCTTTTTTCATTGGAAAGGTAGCAAAGCCATTCAAAAAGGCAAACCCTGAGCAGAGGGGTTTTTACTATCATAGCAATAAGACAGCCTGGATGACAGGTGAGTTCTTTAAGGAGTATGATTGCTGATTATTTATTATTTCTCATATCTTACCCTTCTGTTGCACTTTTGATTATTATTATTTGTATCTACTCTATTTACATTGTGCTCTCTCTGCTCTTTCGCGCACCCACTTTATACAGTTGCTCATTGTTTGGCTATTATTTGCACCATTTTACTCTTTGCCAGAATGATTGTTTGGGGCATCACTTAACTTGATCATTTTCAACTTTTGACTATTTATCAATACATATTTTTTAAAAAAAAAAACCCTCTGCTTTCCCCTATTTCTCTTTTTCTTTTCAGGAGCCACATGTCTAACAATTGTCAATGCCTCCAGTGTCCACTCCAGCAAATTTGAATACAATGTTCATCATAGTTTTCCACCATATGTGCATTTTACTTTGTGTATTCTCACGATTGTAAGAATGTGTAACTTTTGTGACTTTTTGTGATATCTACAGTCAATCATCATTTATATTTCTTTGTAGCTTGCACTGACTTGCTTCCTCAGCACCATCACATCACATCCTTTCTTATGAAGCTGAGTGTTGTCTCTATTCATTCTTGGTTTTTGGTGTTGGCACAGGGTCTTGCATCTCTTACAGAAATCTACATCCAAGAAAATTTATCATTGCTTTTACTCTACTTCATTCCCCACTGCATTCGATGCTGAACAACGATATCCAGCAGAAATATGCATCTATAGTCCATACAATGATACTGTTTTGCCAGATAACACTGTTGTCTTTCTTGTTGCTAAGGGATACTTTGCATTGCATGAAACTATTATGCTTGAAGCAATGACATTCGTTCCTGTATCTGGTGCATATTGTGCATGGACTTTATGCCCTTCCACTATGTTTGAGTTGTTCTGTAGGTGATTCCACTGACACCTCATATGACAACAATGTACCTGATCTCACTACTCCATTGATTATTGGTCTTGGGGTTGTTCCTTCCTGTTTTGATGTCCTTTCTGATGGGAAGTCGAAGATGTGTATGGTGCTGTCTAGCAACTACATGTGAGATGTTCATAAACAATCCAGTATCCAATAAGTCCATTTAATGTTTGCTCGTTTCTCACACTTATTGTTAAAGGTGTTTCTTGATGATATGTGTGGGTGTTGGTCTAAGACTCCTATGCCCAATGTGAATTCCATTGGCTATTCAGTATTATGGTACACTTGCAGGAAATAATGGTGGTCTTTTCCAAGTATGTGTGGAGAGTGTCGCACTGAATGTCAGACACATGGAAATCTCTCCAGCTCTTTCGACTCCAACATCCCCTGTTAAACGAAAATGGGCCGCTTTTGCCTCATTTATGTGAGCACTCCTTTATGGTTTGTGGCTGTTTGCTGACATTGTGATAGGGAAGCGGTCGCCACTGCTTCTACTGAACCAGCAGCTTCTGCTGCTTTTCAACCCTCTCATGCGAGTGCAGATGTGCATGCCTTTGTGAATGATGATACTCCACATTCTCTGCCAATTGTGGAGGCAATTGTCGAACATAGTGATTCCCAACTCTCATATGTGTCACACATGCATATGATTCTATATTCATGACAATGTAGAGATCCGTGTATCTCTAAGTTGATATCCATGCTTTTGGCAATTTCCACCATGTCCTTTGTCCTGATCCATCCATCCATCCAATCCAGAACTTGGTCAGTGTTTGTCTACTCTTTCATAATAGTCCGTATAGTCCATGGATAGTCCAGTAGTGGTCCAGTCTGGTCTGAGACAGTCCGGTACCGTAGTCCATTATACCGACCCGGATTGCATAGGAAACGACACCGGACATGCTGGTCTTTGGACTAGGCAGTCCGGACTTATACTAAACCTTGTTCTTACAGTCTCAGGTTTGCCCAGTGACTATAAATCCTGTATCCTTAGTCAGAAATGATAGTTTTCGTGTGTTTTCCACATACTCCCATCGTCCTTTCATCATTCTATGTAGTCCTGTGTGTCTGCTATCATTCTCTATCATTTCTAACCTCGTTTCTCATATTTCCGGACTCCTTCCGACCTCTGAACTGTCTCCTATCTGTTTCCTAAAATTCCAGACTAACCTCCGAACTGTTTCCCTTGCCATCTCTGGAATATTCTGACCTTCTCCATAGTCCTCTACTGTTCCCTGGCACTCCCCTGGGTCAAGTCATACTCACCCTTTCTTCCTAAGATAGTCCTAGCCTGCTGACCTTTACAGGACTTCTTAGTTCTTTACAACAATTATAGCAACATTGAGGAGCATGTTGTTATTGAACTGTGTGGTGATCATTCACACACCATTGTTCATCCTGTTGCTGTGTCTGAAGGTCTGTCAACAGCATCTGAGGAAGCTTCAGTCTTTGGCTTTGTGAAACACACTGCTCCCTGACATTGTTAGTGGATTACCTGCTGCTGCGACAGCAACTCCATCTTTTGCAGCCACATCAGATGCTATCATTGGTCAGCCCACCATGCCTGGTGTTACTATTCCTCTGTCTATTTACTCTTTTTTGGCAAATTATGCAATGATGGCTGCACAGCCAGGTTTGTCTGCTCAGTTACCTGTCACTTTGGGCTCAGTGCCACTCTCAAGTTTGGAACCGAGCCCATCTGGTGGTGGTACAGTTGGGTCTGATGGTCATTGGTGGAGTCAAAGTTGAAGGGTAAGCATTGGGAAAAACACACTTACATTGTCTTTCATTGTTGTTCTTTTACTTCAACTTAGTGTACATTATAGTGATGTGATTGATTTTTAGTCCTTGTTCATGTCTTGGTAATGCAGTGTTCACAGGTCACTCCATTTCCCCCCTGTTGCATGAATGTGGGGTTCGACAGGTCATGTGAGACACATCATTATTGTTGGAGGCATGTAATGGGGTAACAGTTCATTTCAATTTGCTCTTTGTTTTCGATTGAGAGTATACACATGAAATTTTATGGCTCACTCAATTGACCATTGGTTTTACACCACCATCTTTAGTTGATTAATGGAGGGTGTCGGACAAATCTTCATTTCAATTGGCACTTTGTTTTTTATTGAAGGTATGCATATAATGGAGTAACAGTTAATTTCAACTTGCTCTTTGTTTTCAATTGAGGGTATGCTTATGAAATTTTACCACTCAGTCAATCGACCATTGGTTTTATACCAGGATCTTTAGTTGATCAATGGAGGGTGTCGGATGAATGTTCATTTCAATTAGCACTTTGTTTTAGATTAAGGGTATGCCAGGCTGTTCTGTCATCAGTTCCATCTATGAAAATATAGCGTGACCTGGCACGGTTCAGAGGTCTCTCTAAGTTCCCCTGCTTCATGTATTGTTGTCTTGCATCACAATAAGAGGTACTCCTTTTCTGTCTTGTTTATCTGACATGGAATACATATGCCATGAGGTATGTACTGTTAGGTGTTACTCTGCATTCATTCTTCCCACCAGGAAGGCATGTAATGGGGTGACAGTTCATTTCATTTAGCTCTTTGTTTTTGATCAAGGGTATGCTGTTGAAAATTTAACAGCTCTCTTGATTAGGGGTTGGTTTTACTCTGTGATGGACACATGTTCATTTCCATTGATATTTTTTTGGGGGGGGATTGAGGGTATCCCCATTCGGTCATGCTAATCTTAGTTCTGACTATATGAAAATATAGCATACCCTGGTAGGTCAGATATGCATCTTTGCGATTGTTGTGCTTCATGGACCTGTGTCTCTTTCTCATTTTCACCCATTTCAAGCCTAACCATGGTCTATGCGTCTGTGTGGTATCTGTAATGCACAGTGTAGTGTTGACAAGCTGTGATGTGATATGGGTCGAAGAGCGTAGCATCGGCGAGAAGAGGTATGACGAATGAGTAGGAATGAAGTCTATCTTCAAGACAATGTGAAGACTTGACGGTCTCTCTATCCTGGAACAACGCAGGACTCGAGGTCACTAGGAACTAACACTGATATTGCATAGAACTAGCTTAGGGAAATACAGGCGAGAAGTATGAGACTATATATATGGTAGGCCCCTCTGGTCTGTGTGAGAGATGGAATAGGAGATAAGGAAGCGGAAGCCCAAAGGGATTTCATTCTGCAATGCGGAGACGCAGTCCCGCAGCGGATCGAGATCTGATGTGCAGCATCATGGGAAATACTATCTTGGCCATCAGAGAAGTCTGAAGGAAAGTGATGGCTGACAGCAGTGCAAAAGGAATCTAAATATAGCACAGGGATCAGGAGAGCCGTGTGAGCCAAAGAGGAAAGAGAATCGAGGAACGAGATCTACATAACTGGAGGACAACTCCAGTACAAATACAACTCCTTAGAGTGAGTGAGACGAAAGCCGAGCGAGCAATAAGTGAAAGAAGAAAATGTAGCCCCCTTGTTAAACCGTAACAGTATCTGTCACACACCTGGCAGATGAGACTGTTTGTGATGAAACAGATGAGATACATGGTGAGTGAAATTGTGAGCTTTCAAGTTCTGTGGCACTTTCTTGCTTAACACACATATATAGAATATGTCCTCAGGTTGGTTCCAGAGCCCATTGATATTATGTGGTGTGATTCACTGCGAGAGGTGAGGAACTTGGTTTCCTATCTTGTATGAGGTCGAGGGTCAATGACAACTGTATGTTGTGGCTATTTACTAGCTGATGTCTGTCTTTATAGCTACTCACCACCATCACTTTCTTGAGTTCGTATTTCATAGACAGATTAATGTGGATGGCAAATGACATGTTTTTAAATGACTGAATTGATTGGCTATTATGTTTGCATTCACTTTCATTATTCTTGCTCTTCCTTGTCCTGAAGTCTCATTGTATGGCGAGAAATAATAGATAATTAGATTATAATGACAAATTCTTTGCATGGTCATTTAGTAACGGTGTGACACTGACACATACATGATTTTTTATCATCTTCCACTTCCATTCGCTGAGTGAGAGCGTCCCCTTTGATCTCAGACATTCACATCTTTGTTACAAATGGTGGATATCACCACCGCTAATGTGGTTCTTAAAAGTGGTTAGGATAACATGCCTTTACTCAGACCTATTGTCTACCCAACTGTCTATTGATCCATGGCTTCATATGTCAATGAGCATCATAACACAGCTTATGCCCTTCATTTTTTGTGAACATTGCCACAACATCAACATAAGATTCAACTTGGAGATTTATATATATATACTCATTATGTTTGATAGCACATGCTTTTGCAGACCCTGTTCTTACCGTTCATTTGTTCTCCATCCACACCCTTCTGGACGTAACATATGGGCAATATATCATTGCTTACTTAAACACTTTATATGGTCAAGAGGATGTCCACTGGAAACACATCAGTCTGCTTGCGCAACTTTTGGTGGTCAGTTCAATAGTGCACAATCATATAATATTCACTGATCATACACAGCCAGGAGATCCTATCAATCTTACAGATGCTTCTACTAAAGAGCTTCAACTCAGGACTGCACTACAGAAGGGCAGCAGTGTTCTCACTTGGCAGGATCTACCTCCTTCCTCCATTTTCTGCAAGACATCATCATTTTCTGTCTCCTTCTACCTTTGTGGAGAGGTGCCCTTTTCGGCATGGGATTTCGCTTGGTTCTTGCTATGCTACATTTGCTCTTACTTGCCTTCTATCTGTGGTGGATAGAGAGCAATTGCACACTTGAGTTATTCTCTCTGTCCTGATGGCATCTATGACGTGTTGTTGTGTGGCTCTTCGATCCATGATGCATTTGAGGCAGTTTCATTGACTGGTATTCTTGATTCTCAATCAAACATGGTATGCAGGGTTCCTGTCACCACTTGGTCACCCAACTCCAGTTACATGAAGCTTCAGTATCGAGTGATGATGGCACTTCAGTTGCCAGGTTAGTATCTTCATATCTTCTATATATTATATAATATTTTATATGCCTACTTCCAGATTGCTTGAGCTTGAGTGAATGTGAAACGAGTCCCACTTGGATGTATCTGTAAATTGGTTATGTATTTCTAAATATGCTGTAATGCAAGCCTTTGTAACCTTCTACATAGCAAGGCTGTTGGCACTGTTGCTGTGTAATATATAACATCTTTAGGTTGCAGTTCCTTCAAGTGGCTATCTTTACCTCTTATATCAACTACCACTACTTGTATATATCTTCTGTCACCCGTCTTTTCAGTGTGCTGCATTTGTTCATCGTATACATGAGGGCATGAGCTACTATCAACTGATCTCCAGTTTAACTGGCATGGCTTCGAATGACGGGTCAGCATTACATCAACCAGTGCAGCAATCTTCCATTTGGACCATAGGTCCTATCTCAACACCTCATTTAATATAGGGTGAATGTCGTGCTGGTCATGTCCATCAGTGTCCAACATGTGGTATCCTCCTACTAACAGCAGAGATCCCTGGTTTTTGTTGTGGCACCAATGGAGTCCATTATCATGATGTTCATCCTTTGTCCCCACTGCCTTTGAAAATCAGTGCTCTATTTAATCATCCTGACATTTCTTCGCTATCACATATACTCAATCTGGTGTTCTCCTTCGCTTCACTTGAGACAACTCATCCATTTCTGCAACTTGATGGACCTCCAGGGCTTATTGCTATCCAAGGGCAAGTCTATTATTGCATATGGCCCTCCCATAGGAATTCAGCTATCCATTGGATCCTTTATGATGGCTTCATGAACAATGTACCTCATGGATCACATGCAGACAGCTTACCTCAAGGCTGGATCAATGCTGTATGGAATGTCCTCACTCATGTCAATCCATTTGTTATTGTACTTCACCACCTTAGTTTTATCACAGATTTTGTGTGCGCTGAGGTGGAGATAGTGGTGTAAGATTTTGGGGCATCAGAAATTGCAGCTATCATGTGTTACAACAATACATTGTCCACAGAGATCAATGTGCAACAATTGGTTATTTCTCAGCTTAATGGATGGGTTCAAAAGATTCCCACTATCAGTCAGCTATGGGAACCTCTGGTATATCCTTTATTATTTCTGCATAGGTTGATGGGATGGGGTCTCATTGGGAATGTTGGCAATGTCACCACAGCTTTGCAGAATGACGTGCAGAGTGACCATAATGTGCCTTCATTGCAGATATGGCACTATCACACTCATCTATTGCATGAACAGTGATTCCAAATCTTTGGCTGTCTTACAAGCGAATACATGGTGGATATGTTTAGCAGGAATCTTGAGATGAAGCTCAATTTCATCTGCTTCAACCAGCAACACATTCACATGGAAGAAGCAGAACTTATAGGCAAAGATGATATTCTAAAATCTGAAAATATGTACCTGCCTGCTTTGTTCTTAGGTTCCAGACATTGGTGTTCAAATCAGATTGCTAACTCTCTTGCTATAGCTGCTGCATATGGCAACCCAACATTTTTCATCACCATGACATGCAACATCAACTGGCCCAAAATTAGTTCACAACTGCAACCAGGTCAGACCTTCACTGATGTCCCTGTCATTGTCATTTGGGTGTTCAAGTGAAAACTGGCACTGTTACAGAAGGCGTTAAAAACAATGTTCATCAATGCTGGTCAACAAGTGTACTCCATACATTCCATTGAATTCCAAAAGCGAGGATTGCTATATATGCTCATATACTTATCAAGTTTGCGACTAGCTATGACCATCCCAATGATATTGATACCATTGTTTCAGTGGAGATTCCTTCAGACATGGAGGATGTCAACCTTGTTTGCATATATATGTTACACCACCACCCTGCTGCCTCCTGTCCAGCATTGAAGTATTGTCAATGTGAACTTTCTGGTGATACTCACTCATGCTGTTTCAAATATCCTTGTCCTCTCCAACCTACAACTACAATTGATTTGGAAGGTAGGGTCCACTATCATCAAAGGCAAGTTGGTGATGAGATGGTGGTTTCTTATTGTCTGTCACTCCTCCGCAAGTTCAAGTGCCATATAAACTTTGAGATGTCAAGTACTCCACACATTCTCCAGTATTTATTCAAACACATTCATAAAGGTGATCTGACAAGTTTTCTGTTCCTTTCAACACTTTTTCAATGTCAATGCTATTGACAGGTCCAGATTTCGCTCAGTATCGCTTACTGTCTGAATCAGACAGACCGCAACACAAGGAGCACATTGATGAAATACAAGAGTATTGGCAGGGACACTATCTCAGTGCAGGTGAGGCTGTATGGTGAATCCTAGGATTCCACATCACTAAAAAAGATTCCGCAATCACTGCTCTTCCCATGCATCTGCCCACTTCTTCAGCACACCAGTAGTACTGAGGCATGAACACTACAGGCAGTTCACTATCCCTTCTCAGATGATATTTTCTCTATCCAATAGGGTAATTTATGGAGGCCACATGGATTCCATGTTGATTTGAAGATTTTACTTGTGCTGAATACTATTCACTGTTTCGGTTGGTGAAAAGAGAAGGTTGTAATGTTGGAAGATATTTTGAAGAAAGAACAACAATAGCAGGATCTCCTGTTATGCACATCATGCAGTGTGATCCTTCCCATGCTCACCTTAGCCATTTAGAGTTTATCTGACTCTCCCGTGGAGAATTGTTCTATCTCTGCACAATCCTTCTGCATTGTTCTGTGTCCTCATTTGAAGATGTACTGACCATCAATGGTACTCTCAAGTCTTCATTTCAAGAAGCTGCCACAGCTTTAGGTCTTTTTGCTGACCACACTGAAGCCTCCCACGCTTTGGGGGAGATGGTTAGTATACTGCATACACCACATCAGCTTCAGTTATTATATGTGCACCTTTTGGTAAATGATTGTATACAGGAGCCTGTGGTACTATGGCAACACTTCCACGAGCACATGGCCCTTGACTTCACCAATTATTTCAGCAACAATACTTCTGTTGGTATTGACTATACTCTACTAAATGTCAGTCATTTGCTCGAAGAACATGACAAGACATTAAGTGATTATGGACTACCCGTCGCTGCTACTTATGCGAGTGAAGTGTTGCATGAGATTCTGAGATGGGGAAGAGATTTTGATACCCTTTGCTTATGCACTGAGGTTGTAAGACTATCTATGACAGCTGAACAAGGAGTTTTGTATAATACACTGGTCGACGCAGCCACAAACTCCCATGGCATTCGAATGTTCATTGATGGCAAGGCAGGTTGCAGGAAAACCTTCCTTATCAATGCAATATGTGACAAACTGTGTTCCCTCAGTTGCATTGTGCTGTTGACCGCCTCTTCAGAATTTGCTGCCCAACTCTATTCAGGGGGAGAACAACTCACTTGACCTTCAAGATTAGTACAGCATTGTAATGTATTCAACTTGCTTTAATTCTCTTCCACCAGATACCAGTTAACAAACAGAGTGAGTTGTTAGTTTCTCAAATTACCCTAATGATCCTTGTGCAGACCTTATACATGCTGCTGCTATATCATCTGGGATGAAGCACCTATGGCCAACTGTGCTGCTCTTACATATGTTGATGTGGTATGCAGACTTATTATGAGATGTGATGAACCCTTTGGAGGTGAGATCATCATCTTGCTGGATGACTTCCATCAAACATTTCCTGTGATTCAAGGAGGAACCTGCATTCAAGTAGTTGATGCATTAATTCGCTTTTCACCATTATGGACAAATTTGTGATTGACTGGCTGTCCACTGCCATCTGCGATGCCGAAGATCCAGAATTCACAGCATTTGTGGATTCCATTGGGGATGGTGCAGGCCCAATCATTTCCCTGGAGCTCCTATCAATCATCTATCCACCCAATGCTTTAATGGGGTTTGTCTATCCAGTGCAACTATTAATGTAGCTGGAACTTTGTTTACATCAAGCAATTCTCTGTCCTACTAATTGACAGGTCAATGCTTATAATGATGAAATCTCTCATCACTTGGATGGGGAAGAAAGATGCTATCTAGCCACAGATTCTTTGCAGGAAGTTGCAGATGCTGGATTACCTTCACCACATGGTTTGCTGGACTATATTGCTCGTCATCCTTCTCCTGGATTACCTTACCACATCCTTAAAATCAAGACTGGAGGGGTTTATCAACTCATTTGGAACTTCAGTGTCGATCTCGGCTTGGTGAAGAATACATAGGTTGTGGTCATTGCGCTTGGGAGACAATTAGTCACTGTCGACTACTGCAAGGCATGGGCAGCATTCATTCCTTCTAGTCTGAGGACATTTTCATTCCTTGCATATTGTTCACTGCTGTTTTACATTCAGGGCATATGCTACTTCATTGGCAATTTCCACTTGCAGCTGCATATGCAACAACATTCAACAGTTGTCAAGAAATGACTTTGGATGCTGTAGATGTTAACTTAACATGGCCTGTTTTTTCTCATGGTCAACTATATACTGTATTGTTGCACATCCGTCATTGCTCACATGCATGGGTGCTTCTCAGGCCAGGGGAAACTACTACAGAAAATGTCATGTACAATGAGATCTTGATTTAGCTTATGTATATTATGTCATGGACAAATTGGAGGAAGAACTCTGATGAAACCCTTTTTCTGTCATGTGCAATTTATATAATGTATGTCTCAGTGCTCAATCTTCAAATGACATGTCTTCACTCACATTTCACACCTATGTATTAAAGGTATATGATATCAACATGGGACTACGCAGCATACAGAGAACATTGCTTACAATGCCACCTACTCGTCAATATGACTATTCATCCATCATTTACCGGACACTAAGCACAGGTGCAGTTCAAAGTATGTTTATGTGCACCACACTGTCTGTTTGACGTCAGCTCTCAGATGACCCTGTTTTAGACTATCTCCCTTTAGATCTTGGAACTTATTGTTGAAAGGACACATACTTAATGTCACGTGACCTGCTTATATAATCAGTAACAGTAGTATATAAGACTCTGCTGAGTCTGAATATGAATAAAAACTCTCTTGATCTCTAACCGCTATCATCTCTGAGTAACTCCCTCCAAAGGTAATGCCCTAGAGTAGATTCCCTCTACCCGGTGTCTACATCGGGTAGATGCTATTGCAACAGGTTATGAGCCCCGAAGCTCTACATTTGGGATAGACTGTATGTCCCCCTGAACGGTATCTTCTCATGGGTAAATGCCATTGGACATTGGCCATCCTGTGCGGAAACGCCGGACACCCTGGTTGTGCGGCAACGCCCTGGGGTAACAGCCATCAGACTACAGATGTAGGGGGTCGCTATGACCCTACATTCTGGAAGCTCTGACTGTTCAGCGATGCGGTTTTTTCCCGCTCCCTTCACCGGACTCTATGCTGACACGTCACCTTTACAGAACCTACTATCAACAATGTCGTCAACCCTCAACGCGATCCCCAAGCTCAACGGCGTAAACTACAAACATTGGGCCCAGGATATGGAAGTGTACCTTCGAGCCACCGGCTCTTATCACAGAAGCTTCATCAAGGCTCGCCCCGGCATGGCCGGAACAGCTGCCACCCCCAAGGAGGAAGAAGCCATGGACAAGTGGGATGAGAACGACGACCAGTCCCTTGGGTCCATTTGTCTTCATATCGAACCCTCCATCGGCGCCAACTTCACCCAGTACAGCACTGCCAAGGGCATCTGAGATGCCCTCAAGGCCAAGTATGAGGCCGCCTCCCTCGCTTCCGCCTTCACTGAGTGGAAGATTATGCTCGGGATCACTTTTCCTGACAACAACCATCCTGGCCCCGCCTTCTCCAAGCTGAACGCCAGCTTTGCTCAGCTGGACGCCCTCCAGCACACGGTCCCTGACAACCTCAAGGCCCTCATCACCGTCGCAAAGCTCCCCAAGTATGCGGAGACCCTCCATCAGACGCTCAACGAAGCGATTGATGCTGACCCCACCAAGATCAAGGTTAAAACCATGGTCAAACTGGAAACCATTCTCACCGCTGCTTGGCAGCACCATCTCTCTCACCGGCCCCCTCCTCGCGCGCAGGCCAACATTCCAACGTCCGTCGCCAAAACGGCGACCCCAACTTCAAGCAACAGCAAAAGAAGGAGGAAACCTCGTCCGATAAAAAGGATGAGAATAAGGACAAGGGGAAGAAGCGCCGCCAGGGCAAGCACTCTGAAGAAGGGGAGAAGAAGCACAAGGATCGTGCGGCCACCGCCGCCGAATCATCCTCCGCCTCGTTCGCCTTCGCGAACATGATCATGGAGCCCGCTGTCCTTGACCCGGCCTCCACCACCTTCACCGCGCCCATCTCCAACCCCTGCACCCTCACTCACACCATCGGCGCGCCCTATTATGGGCCCCCCGCCTTCCCTCAGGTCGTCCAGACCATCGACCTCGCCCGCCAGATTGGGGTCACCCCCTCTCCCCAGACTGTCCGCAACCTTGAGCCGGTTGCCACCCGCCGTGGCCAAGGCCACCAGTGCGTACACTCCACCTTTGTGGAAGTTGGCGCCTTCGGCGAACCCACCTCGGTCTCCCTCCTTGAAAGAATGGAAGAGACCCCTCGTATCGTCGTTCTCAACGACAGCGATGACGAGATGGAGGACCAGTTGGACAAGGAGGACAAGGACATGGTGTCCCTTGACATCGTGGAGCGCGATGAGTACCTCGATCACTTCTGGGACGAGTCGATACTTTGGCAAGTCCCTCTCTTTCTTTGTCCATCTCTCACAGGCACTGACGCGCAGATACTTTCGCCTCAGATGGTATATAATATGCATACGCCTGTAGTAGATAGTGATGAATCTATTACACTTCCTCCCTTCTCAATGTGTGATCGCTGTAATAAGCAAACCAAGAGTAAAGGAAAAGAAAGAGACCACACCAGTCACCGCCCACCACCAGACATGTGGCTCCTAGACTCAGGAGCATCATCACATTCCACCAACGATCTAAATGATCTGGTTGAGTACACGCCGTTCCTACTACCAACCTACTCCCAAACGGCAAATGGTCGTGCGACCATTTTAGGCAAAGGAACAGTGGTCATCCGCTACCAAGGTAGACTCATGCAGTTATCGCCAGTCATTTACATGCCATCCTGCACCGTAAAACTCATATTAATGGGTACCTTACTTACCGACGCCTGTATGTCACTTCAGACCACCCCCGGTCATATTAATATCATTGATCGTTGCACGAAACGAATGGTACTAAGTTTCCACTCCCATGGCGACACAATGTACTGGATATGTGCACCCACCGTTCGTCCTCATGCCGACTTAGCATCGATGACCTCTGTGGACTACGAACTCCTACACCGCCGTTTAGGCCACCCTTCGCACAAAGTGCTCCACGCAGCCAAGAAGCACATTAAGGACTTTCCGGACATGGACATCCCATCCACCGTTCCCATCTGTCCTGGATGCAAAATGGGCAAACAGCCCAACCATACTTTTCCTCATAGCGAGAAGCGCGCAAGCGCTCCCTTTGAATTGATTCATTCTGACCTCAAATCGTTTGAAATAGAATCGTACCATAAGTACAAGTACGCAGTCATCTTTTATGATGACTATACATCCATGGCTTGGCTGGTCCTCATTAAAACCAAGGATCAGACCCTTAAAGCCACTAAGCAGTTTCACGCCTATGTGCGAACTCAGTTCAACGCCGTCATAAAACACTGGCGCTCTGATGCAGGAGGAGAATATACCTCCAAAGCTTTCACTGAGTATATGCACGATAATGGCATACATATACAACAATCCGCCCCTTACGCTCACCAGCAAAACGGACGCACGGAACACCTCATCCATACCCTTATGGACAAGGCACAACCCATGCGATTGCAGGCTTGCCTGCCCAACTCTTATTGGGAGTTCGCGGTACTTCATGCACTTCACGTGTATAATCGCACCCCTTCTGCTAGGCTCAACTGGAAAACACCATCTGAGATGCTCACCGGCGAACAGCCTACCTTTTCACATCTTCGGGTCTTTGGCTGCGGTGGATACGTCCACATTCCGGTCGAAACTCGCAAAGGTAAACTGCAACCTAAATCGCAGCTGATGATCTACCTAGGTGTATCCGCCGGTAGTGATTCAAACTACCTGTTCATGCACCCTAACAATGCGCTACATACATCGGCCCATGCCATCTTTGATGAACACCTCTTCCCAAGATGCTCAAAGGCACAGCCTCACCAGCCGGTTAACCACCCGCCACGTCCTCACTCTCATGATGACGAGTCCTCTGACTCTGATTCATCACCATCGGACTTGGAGTCGGATGTGGAACTCGCTCCTCCTGCCAACGCTCCTCGTCGCCCGGCCCCTAGGCCTGCCACTCCACCTCCGGCGCCCCCTAGGACACCTACACCTCCACCGCCGGCACCCCCGGTTACACCTCCTCGCCGTCCGCCTCCGCCTCCACCTGCCCGCCCACAGCGACCCCAACGGGAACGCCATGCTCCTTTCCGCCCCAGAAACGTATATGGAGAACGCCGCAACCCTGTAAAACAGCTCCGCGACATTGAACGCACCTCCAACTGGCGCAGAATGGTTGGAGAAGCACCGGCTGGACCCTCGGATTCACCTGTAGTCCCTGGAGGAATGCCTCCGTCGGAAGATGACGTAGAGCGCATCACCAGGGAAGGGGGAGACGCATTGGTTTTATACCTCTGCAGCCGTGCCTTCCCACTGGAAATGGAACAGTCCAACGTGAACTATCGCGAATAGACATACCACGACATCCTCAAGTTACCACAAGAGGAACAAACCCTTTGGCGTAAAGCCTGCCACGACGAGTTACAAATACTCAAGGACCGAAAGGTCTATGAAATCGTGGATCGACCCGCAAACAGGAAAGTCATTAAAAACCAATGGGTTTTTGACGTTAAAACAGACGGCAGAAAGAAAGCCCAGTTTGTAGCCAAGGGCTTCTCCCAAGTAGAAGGGATTGATTTCGATCAAATATTCTCCCCCGTCGTATGCTTTGAGACAGTGCAGTGCATGCTCGCCCTCTCAGCAATAGAGAACTGGTATATTACTGGTCTCGATGTCCAATCCACCTACCTATATGGCAAACTGGACGAAGAACTATATATGGACTTCCCAGAAGGCTTTATGCCCCCTCATCTCAAAGGGAAGGTCTTGAGATTACTCTGTGCCATATACAGCCTCAAACAAGCAGGATTAGCTTGGTGGCGCAAACTCGACCAATCCATGAAAGAATTCGGCTTCATGCGTCTTAAAACAGATGCTGGCCTGTTTATCTATCGCAAAGGCAAAGAGCTCATCCTAGCAATAATCTACGTAGACGACACCATCTTCTGCAGCCCCAACAAAACCTTTGTAGATAAGGTAAAAGCCGCCTTCATGAAGAAGTGGGACTGTTGCGACTTAGGAGAAACACATGAATTCCTAAGAATGAACATACATCGGGATGGTCAAACTACATATTAAGATAGACCAGCGAGAATACCTCGACAAAGTCATTGAGCGATGTGGTATGACTAACGCAAAAATCGCCAACACCCCTCTCCCTCAGGGTTATTACCCAGAGAAGAACGAATCCCCTGTCAACCCAGAACTTCGGACACGATTCCAGACAGTGATCGGATCATTACTGTACCTCATGATCGGTACAAGGCCTGACATATCATATGCGGTTACCCAACTTGCCCACATGTCTGCCAACCCATCAGAAGAGCATCTAAACAAAGCTCTATATGTTATGACCGCTACTCAAGCGTATATGGACTTATCAATTTTCTTTCATTCCCAACCCCTATCTATTCCTTTCACGCACTCACATGCATCCTTTTCATCTCCGCTCTACCGCTTCCATTCACACATGCATATCTAATCTCCCACATCCATGCTTCCTATTCACATTAGATCCGCACCGCAGCCTCATGCTGCCACATACATGCGCATCACGCATGCCGGGCTATGTACACAGGTATATCACGTGACCCAGTGTCCA
>JBBPJQ010000015.1:0-82551 GCA_038088795.1 Boletus rex-veris
AGAGACAATCATATACTAAGCATATTGGATCTTGGGAGGGAAATACTTGGAAGGATGACCCCCAACAGCTATGGGAATGGTAGAAAGCTTCTTCAAATGAAGTTTTGATATTGCAGAAGGGCTGACACCAGTTTCCCTGGGAATAGATTCACTAGAGTGGCCAGCATCAAGCATGGAAAGGATAGTAGTTTCTTGGATAAAAAGAGGAATCTAATCATGGTAGTGGTTGGAAATTACAATGTTTGTGGACTTTTTCAATCTTAGACATGTTATTTAGATGTATATCCTTGCTTGTATATACAAACAACAACAAACAATCTATGATTTGACTGAGATCCTAGTTATCAATTGAAAAGTGAAAAAACCCTTTCCATGGCATTGTGCTTTCAAAACAGCTGTATCTTAATGGTGTGTGAACCAAATCACATGACCCAGGGGGCTTTTCTATAGCCAAGAGTATGTACTATTTATATCATCACCAAAGCTAAGCAGGATTCCCACAGTGCTTGGTGGTGCGCTTCGCACACCACCATCCAGGTTAGTATGGAAAGGGTTTTTGGAGTCACTGTACATTAGGGGCTACCACCAGGAAGAAATCCATCTGATTATAGACCAAGACTACTCTGTCAGGGTTTCTCTTCCATCACAGAAAGGGCAAGGAACCATGGCTATGTGAACCTAATCCATACGCCCCCTTATATCCAGCTAATGCTGCTTTCTAATGTCTCTCCTAATCACCAACCAGACATCACATGTGCAATCTTCACCCTCCACCAACCACCCCTGCTTCACTTCTTTACTGCTGTGATATTAACACTGACAAGGACAACAATATGCAACATCTTGACCAGCCAACAACAACTCTGATAAAGGCTTATTATTTCATGGTCATCCATCTATTTCCTTGTCAAAGCATTGCAAACAGCTAGATTCAAAGACATCCACACTTGTTGGGCTCCCAGTATCTTTCATCCCATACTATTTGAACACACTGTAACTTACTATATATCTTATAACACTTTCTAATCACATGCAGCTGGTGTATATATTCATATTACTGCTTTGGTGCACCTGCATATTTTTTGTTTTATATTTATATATGAAAGCCATGCTGACTTTTCTGTCTTTGATCACAGTGGGTTTACTTTGCAGGAGAAGGTCATTCACAAAATGAAGTTTCATGATGTTTCAAATCTTCATGTGTACATTCAAAAACAGTATCACAACTTTGTTTGGAATAACCTGGAAGACTGAAAGTGTACAATGTCCTGATTATCATTTCAGTGTGGTATGGACAGAATCAAGATATCTGTGATTGAGGCACTAAAAATACTTGGTGAATAGTGCTCACACAATTGAAGACATGAAGACAAAAAACTGCACAGGATATGGGAGAACAATAACAAAGTGACAACCAGATTGTGCTACAAAGATAGCATATGCCTTGTTGGTGAGCTGCTTGAGTATGCGAGAGAGATTGTATAAGCTAGTGAGCTTGAGGAAAGATACAATGTTTCACCAAGAGTCTGGCTGATGGGCTTTAAATGGGTCCTTTGAAGTAGAGCAGCATTGGGCTTCATCTTCATCTTGTAGACATTAGTTTTGCAGCACATTCTGCTGACTGGCTATGCTGCATACCTGCCAGCTCTCAGATCTTCACTTATGCATGTGAACCCACTAGAGAGAATCTGATTTGATGTAAGGTGAGAGGGCAGTGGTGATGGATGAGATTCAGCCATGTTGCATTAGGGCCTCCTCCTACCCAGGTTCGAGCAGGTAGATGCCCTCTTGCAGTTTTGGTCACTGCTTAGTTATGAATTATAGACCCCTAGCTGCACCTCCCACAGACAGGTGAGACTTTCAGATTGATTTTTTTCTGTTTGATCACACAGTCAACCTGAATGTGTTTGATTCAATAGCAGAAATAAAAATACTTACAGTACTTGAGTGTTGAGCCAGTCTGTTTTCAAGAACTTGTAGTTGTATACAACAATTGAGCCATACCTTTTTCCAGTCAATGATATGGTATTGCCACTGTTGTGCTTGCACCCCATGACAACATGTCAGGATGTACAGAGAAGCTGAGAGGTATTTAGCACTGCACTGAGTGGAAAGAAATATCTTACTGCAGTAACTAACAGGGCATATATTCAAGTGGGTGTTATGTGGTATATTGATATAAAATTAATGATAGGTGAGCTTAACATTACTTGTGTACCAAACGTTAATGTGTAGTGATTCAAGATGTGTATTGCCAAACCATTGGCAAACATTACCCTATATAACCACTACAAAATCAAGTTGATGTAAAAATAATAATTGCCACTGGTGGTCTGATGTTGACATTAGGTGGTTGATCTTATACTCCTCATATTTGGCTGTGTTAGATATCAGCAGAGTATTCTGTGTCTCAAAAAGCTTTTTGGTATATTCTTTTGCATCTTCAATTAGTTTTCTCAGAGCACACTTCCTAAGCTTGACTTCTTGATGATCAACAAATTGTAGTAAGAGTGAGAAACAAGAATAAAAATTTATATCTCACCCAATTACATACAGTCTCATGGTTGATATTGAGTTTGAGATCTAAACATAGAAAACAAAATATTTACCTTCATGCATGTGGGCATTATCAATATGGCTTGTTCAACCTTTTTTACAGCATCCTTGTATGTATTTTGTGCTGAAGAGCTAAAAGGCCAACCTAACCTGTTTACTATATTGTGAGCCAGTGCATGCCAGGCATACACCAGTATCCTTTGTATTTGGGGTGGATAATAGTGATATCAGGTCAATGGTGTTCTTGAATCTGATAGGTTCCTCAGGAGACATAGTGTCTGAGATCATTTCCATCAATGTGCCCTGTTCTGTCGACAATTGTTATTGAAGCTATTTGAGTTATCAAGCCGACATAATAAAGATATCTTTGGCAGCAACCTTAAGACTCACAACTTGAGATGATTGTATGCTGGGCTTACTATGCCTCTGAAATAGACCTGCTCAGCTCTGAGAGCTTGACTCAAAGTTCATCCCAACATATCCTGATGGCATTTAATTGACTGTCGATACTGAGGACCAGAGGTGCTGGAGAAAACAGAGAATTCATTCTTTTCCAACACCTGGGCTTGTAGCCAATGATAAAGAAAAGCAGATAGATATCTTTGGTCCTATTCAATGGAGTGACATACCTGTGAAATACAATGAAATGGAGTGTTTGCAACCATGGCAGATTTACAATTATAAAATTTGCAGTGAATCTGAGGATGAATGTCAGTTTCAATCTAAGTATATTGGAGCATTCAGAACAAACATCTCTCCAAGTCCTCTCTACTTTCTTGATCTCAAATGTTGGCCCACACAACAGGGCTGATAATCTTTACTTTCAGAGGGCTTCTAGATGGATGAATGTACATAGCTATGTACATTACATAGTTCACCCTGGAAACCTGTACAATTGCAATATATATATACCATTCCAACTATAAACTGTCCAATCATCTGGAATCTAAGGGAAGATATCCAGCAATGGATGAAGGATATATCAGGGCCAACATGAGAAAGCTCCAACAAATGGAAACTGAGGCACCACTGTAATATAGTATGGCCATCCATTGACCCCAAGCACCAGTGTTTCATCAAGTGCATCTCTCTTCAGCTTACACCCATGATTCTTCTCATTGATCTCCATCTTTGATGCTTCCTCACCATCCCACTGCTCAAGATTTGCTCATTACTTCATCAGATCAGTGTGGACTTCCCACAACATCTTTGTCCACTCATCCACTGCATGTAGTAAATGCTGACCTCCTCTCATGACCAGCATTTTCTTCCTGATCACATGATCCTCCAACTCCAAGATCAGCAATGCATCATTTAGGTTGACTCCCAATGAGTAGCTTTTCTTGTAGCTGTTTTCTTTGATGTTTGTCTTCTTTCACTATTAGAGGGATTGCTTTCATTAGCAAGAATTGATTGATTGGAGTAGTATGGTCTGTGGTAGCAGTAATTAAGCTGTTGGTTACCAGTGTGTACATCCACCCAGTAAAGGGAGCTGGAAGTTACCTTTTTTATTGAGGTCAATGCAAGCCTTGCATTGAATGTGATATATATGGTAACTATGGACTCATGACAGATAACAGCTGTCAACTCATGTGGGAATTATAGGCTCTGTGGACTCAAGTGTTTGCATATTTACAGTGTCTAGAGTAGTATGTTTGTAAATTATTGTACTAGTATAGTATTGGTAGTTTAATATACATCCTGAGTGTTCATGTTGTGATGCAGCATGACTAGTTGTACTAACAGCTGTACACATTTTAGTGTGACATGGAATTGTCACTCAGTCACAAGTTGTGTCATAAGGTAAATGTCATAGAAATCTGATAAATATCACATGCTAAAGCATTACAATGTGTGACTCTACAGTAAAATCATTGTCAATTCATTGTGTATGAAGGGTTTGAAAGTAGCTTTATGAAAATCTCAAGGAGTCCATCATCCTGATTATCATTAAAACAAAGAATCAGGCTGTGGATTGTGGAGATTAGTACTAAATTAACACTGAGCTTGATTGAAGGCTGAAAAAAATTATATTGATATCCAACAAAAACTCTGCAGTAGTCGAGGACAAGCCACATCAAGTGCCGAGGACCTCTCATAGACAACACATGCCAGGAAGGCGGAAGCGCAGCCATGAAGCACTGATAAAAATATGGTGGTGGCTCAGCAGGCGAAACAGATAAGACTGCAGCCTAGTCCTGCTAATGTGCTTGAAACTGTCTCTCTGGAGGTCCACAAGTGGTTCAGGCTTGAACAGGATGAATCAGAGGCCTTAGCAATGAATCTAGAGCATGAAGAACTCACATTCTTCCTTCCTTTCAAATTGACTTCTCAATAGGCTGAATCTGGCATCCCAACACCAGATGGCATGTTCCCGAGTCCATTTGACAATCCTCAACAGTTGAGCTGTGGGCCAAGCCTTACTGCAGAACAACTCCATTCACAGCAGCTCCAGCGAGTCAATCCTGAGCTGTCTCCATGCTTCGTAATGCAAACCGACCCCTCTCAGAGGCAATCTGTTTTCTGTGAGGAGGTCTTTGACAATGAAGATGACCTCATTGCTATATAAGGTCTTCAATGGCGAGAATACTTGGTTAATCCATTTGAGGAGCCAGGGATTCTTAAGGAGGCCATTGTCAAGAGTGACAAGATGGCATCACAGGAACAGAAGATAAATGTTCCTGATGGGTTTCAAGAACCCATCAATGAAGCATGCTGTCACCCAAATATGGATGCCGAGACTGTCACAAAAGTCGAGGATGGCGATAAGAATGATGATAAGGATGGAGATAAAGTGGGCAGCTCTTGGGACTACAGCTGGGTGCTGCAATGTCCTCCAACTGTGGAGGCTGCCAAAAATGCATTAGCAGATCTCCAGGACCTCCTGAAGTTATGCTGGGATAATAAAAAATGTCCTATCTATCCTTAAAGAACATCTTCATGCAATGAAGGACTTCCTCATCTTATTCATGGATGTCAACAACAAGCTTACTGGCGGGCTTGTCACTGGTCAATGGGGAAAAGCAGCCCTTCAAACAGCACAACATAAGGAAAAGGGGACGTCGTTTGCATGGCGCCTTTGTCAATGGATGAAACAATATATTAAGGATCACAACAACCTACCCATTCGTTGGCAATCAACTCCAAAAGTCTTTTGCATCACAAACAAAGAACTTGCAGTGGACATCAAACTCCATCTATAGAGCATTGGAAAGTACATCCGTGCCATGGATATAGTCAATTATCTTAAAGATCCTGTTGTCCAGAAGCACCATGGACTGAAGAAGATGGTTTTACTGACAACCGCCCAATGATGGCTGAAGGAGCTAGGTTACCACTGGAAATGAGAGAAGCATGGGCAGTACATTGATTGTCACAAGTGCATTGATGTGGTCGAGTATCGTTGAAACACATTCCTTCCTACCTGGTCACGCCTTGAGCCACATCTACGAACATGGACAGAAAATTTGAGCAATCTCACCATTGATGATTCCCCCTCCAAGTTCCATTCAGCTCGCCAGGTTGTTGCTTGGTTCCATGATGAATCAACATTCTATGCTAACAACTGCTGTAAAGTTCTCTGAGAACATAAAAAGTCAGATGCACTGCCTCAGAAAAAAGGAGAAGGCACATCTTCGATGGTTGTAGATTTTGTGTCTGTAGACTATGGTTTTCTTCAGTCGCTGGATGGAAAGGAGTCTGCACAGGTCCTCTTCAAGGCTGGGAAAAACATGAGATGGTTATTTTACCAGCAGTGAAATTATGAAACAGGTTGCATAGACGATGGAAATACTTCAGGAACACTATCCAAACAATGACCACATCTTTATTTTTGACAATGCCATATTCCATGTCAAGTGAGCTGATGATGCCTTATCAGCCCAATCTATGCCAAAACAGCCATCTGTGATGTGGGGGGTTGAGGTAGCAATGGCTGATGATAAGGGGAATGTAATTTTTAATCCAAACAGAAAACCACAGAAGATAAAGACCACAATAACTCCTACCCATCTCCAAAATGGGGATCCCCAGCCACTTTACTTCCCTGAGGGCCACCCACAGGCTGGCTGGTTCAAAGAAATGGAACAGATCCTTCAGGAATGAGGCTATGATACCAAGGGTCTCAAAGCCAAGTGTAAAGGGTTCAAATGTCAGCTGGGACGGAAGGACTGCTGCTGTCACTGCATATTATTCAATGAACCCAACTTTTTAAATGTCAAGTCCCTATTAGAAACTCAATGTCACAAACATGGTTTTCATGTCTTTTTTTTTTGCCAAAATTTCATTGTGAACTTAACTTCATTGAAATGTGCTGGGGATATGCCAAGTGAGTCTATCATCTCAAACCCCCCTCCTCAAAGGAAGCTGATCTTGAACGAAATGTGCTGTCTGCACTTGCATCAATCCCACTCTCCTCCATGTGACAGTAAGAATTATCTTGTTGTCACTTTTTTTCAGTTCTCAGGCTCATTTCACTCAAATAGATTTGCCATGCAATCTCAGCACTTTATTGAGGCCTATAAATATGGTCTTGATGGTGCTCAAGCAGCCTGGGCAGTGAAAAAGTTTTATGGTCATCAGGTTATGCTCAAAACATTGATGTCTGATTTTGACATCACAAATACATGATTATTTGACATACTGTACATACACTAGATGCAATCATAGTCACCACCATTTAATCTCTGCTGCACTCAGTAAGTTGTCAGCATCGCTGCTAACTGTTGTTGAGCACGTCACACTGAGTCACCTCATGTGATGTTTGTCAGGTTTCTGCAATGTCTACCTTATCAGGGGGCTCTACTTCTAAAGTTAGCAGATGTTGTAGGCAGATAGATATAATACTACAGATTATTTTCCAATGATAAAAGCAAGCCCTAGACATTATGCTGTTATGCTATTGTTCTAGGTGTTGATGGTGTGACATATTACATGATTAGCATGACTGACACACAGCACATAATATTCAATCATAACTGAATACAAGACAGATTTCATAGCTTGTTGTACATAGACATTCTGGTAGCTTAGTGTATAACAGATACTCATAGTGGTGTTACATACAGGAGTAAAACAAACTATTTGTGGTACTATATTGACCCTTAGGAAAATGAGGAGATGGTATTTATGTGGTAGGGAGTATATGGGGGGGGGGGGGGGTTCCAGAACAGTAATCTCAGCCCATGAGCAAGAAATCAGCAGTTACTATATGTGATAGTACAAAAGACTTGATGAAAAACAAATTGAGGTTCAGGGTCACTTGTTAGCTCACAGGGTATACAAAAAAGAGAGGACAGAAGGAGATAGTATGATAGTTGCCAGTTGTAGGTCCCTGGGACCTTTCCAGGACCAGTTGCAGAATGGTTGGCTTATTTGGAAGCAAAAAAACAGACTGGACTGGACTTTTAAACACTAGGTGCAGAGGACAACATTTGTATGCAAACACAAATGTGAATGCACACAAATGTGAGGGTTTGGCAACGAGAGTGAGGGGGCATTGAGGTGAGGGTGAGGGACAGTGGTGGTGGTGACGAGTACCATAGGTACTGCAGGTACAGGTACAGGTTTGTCACAGGTCATAAAATTGTGACCCGTACCTGTACCCATGGTGAGTACTGGTACCATACTTGTGACAATCCATAACAAGGGGTAAGGTTGACCCTGGGTATCATGTCCCAAAACCAGTCCTGTTCCTCTCCAGCCTCTCCCCTGACTGTCACAAGAACCTGATAATGAACTGGCTTGCCATTCGTCCCCTCTGGATTAGTTGCCTTGATCATGACCCTCCCACCTGATTTGCTACACCACAATAGTGGAGGGATATCCTTTATGGTGTCCCCTATAGAGCACAGCTCAAGGCTGTGGGCACAAGCCAAAATGGTTCCCAAGCTATGTACCAAGAATCACAAGTGGGCTGTTGCCAACTCTTTGGTAATGTGGTGGTTGTGATGACACATGTGTCCACACAGTGGCCCTGACTGAACATGTGGAATGGCTGGCACATGCACCTCAATTCCATTCCTGTTGAACCCACCTCCCTGCTTCATCAAGGCTGTCTTATGGAAAATATATACGATTGGCTGGTGTTATGAGCTTTGCACCCTCAATCAAGCCCTCAATTCTGATCTGTGGGCTCATCACTGTACAAAACAGCTTTTGTTCCTGCACACAGTTTTTTCTGACAGCTTGGTGCAGTGGTTAGAGCCTTTGCCATCCACAAGTGGTGATCTAGGGCTGACAGGTAGCTTTCCCAACAATGAGTATTTGTTCTGTCTCCTGCTTTTGACCTGGCCAGATGTATACCCATCACTTTTCTATTTTCATCTCAATGAAAGAACCAAGCATGTGCAAGCCTACAAGATCACATTTCATGCTTTTTTTGTCTATGTTCTAACTTTCTTCAATTATCTTGGCCATCCTCCTCTTGTCCTCCATTGTTTTCCATTGGAGTACCACAATCAGTAGTTGCAATGTATTTATTGTTTCACCTTGATATGTAATTGCTAATTCCTTTACCCCTCTGGTCATTTTTTGCCTTTTGTTTATGTAGAATACAAGAATTCTAATTGGGTATTTACTGTGACTGTGATCCTAGGCTGACTTGGCTGCCCACACTAGTAGAAGTGTGACCCTCATCATAATAGCACCTTCAGTACCCATGTAGTGTAGAAACAGTAACATATGTGGGTGCCATCCTGAAGAAACAAACTTAGTGAAATGTGGGTGCAAGTAATGACTCATTTCAAGGGATTCCAGGGTAGTTGTTGCAGTGGAAGGGGTGAACTAAGAGGCTTCAAGCGAAGGAAATGAATCCGGTACAATCTGGAAATGGAAATGGAAACAGAAACAGACAACCTGGCCTCAAATAGACCAGATGTGAACAGAAGGTTTGGACAACATACAATGTTGACTAATGAAGCCTTCCATGAAGAGGGATTGAAAGTAGCTAAAAGGTAGATGTATTTCAGGTCAATTACAATGGTCTTTATAGTCCAGGGCATATCCTTGGACTTTACCTAGTTAATATCCAATTTACTACCATCCAAGCTCATGTTTTGCCATTGAGAGCCAAGTATGTCCTATTTGCCATGTGCTGCTTACTGCTAATGTCCACTAGCTACAAATGCTACCTAGCCTGTGGTAGGATCTTCACGTCCTCAAGGGTTTGATGCAGCATTGAGCTGCATGTGCCATCCACTGTGCCACACAAGAAGATTGCTTCACCTGAGCCCCTAGTTTTCTCATTGTGGAGGAACCTTTAAACAAGAGGTTCAGAGGGGGTGTCAAGTGTGTATAGGCATGTGACAGCTATTCCTTGGAAGGTGTCCATCTTACAGGATTGCAGGCTCATTAGCAGTCAAATCCACCAGGTGTTCCATATGTTGGTACATCAGCATCAGTGAGTGAGGTGCCAGTGAGGTGGGATTGATCTTTAGGGTTTTCCGACTCCTCACACAGGTTTCTTGCATCTACCAGGGCATGACAAGCATAGCACTACAACAAACATGTATGCAAGAGTCAATTGTGCCACCACAACCCCTTTCTAGGCAATAGCACAGATACAGGTAATCTGCACAAGTACTGGTATGGATCTGCACTGTGAATACCCACACTAAACCCATACCTGCAGTGGGTTTGCAAGTACTAGTTGCCAAATATTGCAAATTCACCATTCAACTCCCACCCATCAGTGACATGGTAACAACAACAACTCTGTGTATATAGCTGCAGCCACACCACTGCATGATGACGATGAAGCAATGCCTCCATCAATAACACCACCACAACAACAACATGCACAACTGCACACAACACAGCAACAAGGGCACAATAACAACATTGTTGATGGCCCAGCACCATCAATGACACCACCACCACCACCATGTGTGTATGACCACATGCCTGGAGGACACTGGCAACAATAGCAATGATGACAATGGTATAATGGCCCAGCACCATCAACGATACAATAGCAGCAACAACAACAACACATGTACAGTCACACCACACCACCCTACAACAAACTACAAATACTGTGCCTGCTAGAAAGACCACACAATAGGATGTAAAAACCCACATAAATGTGCAACAATAGCCAAGAACACACTAGATAACCTACAACCAAAGTTCAACATTTACAACCACCCCAAAAAAAACCACCTCATACTTACTCATAGATGAAAAGAGAAAAGCCACCAAGCATGCATTGACAAAGGTGACAAAATCACCTTTGACCCAACAATCACCACCAGAAATTCCCTAGAAGAATGTTTCAGAGTACTATCGAATAACCAAAATAACCCATTGGAGCCCGCATCCCACCTACAAAACCCACAAAATGAATGCAGACAACAAATAGACCCAATCATTGTATATACAGATGGATCATGCCTACAAAACTGAAAATTAGATGCAAGATGTGGAAGCGGTATCTGGTTTGAATCAGACCACCTACTCAACAGAGCAATCAGAGTACTGGGCCTTATGCAATCCAATCAAATTGGCGAAATAGCTGCAGTAGTAGTAGCCATGCGACTCACTGACCCAACTACCCCCTTAACAATAGTAACAGACTTACAATACACAATGGATGGACAATTGTCACAAACTGCAAATGGCTTGATGCAGCAGCCTTCTAACTAAGACACAGAGCAGCATATACAAACTTCAAATGAGTAAAAATCCATCAAGGAACCCTAGGAAATGAACAAGCAGATGAGTTGGCCAACCAAGGAGCATAAAAAAACGAACCTGATCAAATTGATACAACAGTGCCAGAAAACTTCAAAGCCAATGGGATATGTCTTTCAATGATAACAATATGCCTACCAAGTAATAACAGTGAAAAAGAACTGCCCATATACTAGACAAACACTCATTAATCTAGACATTACAAAATATGCTATGAAAGACATCACTGGGAACACGGAAACTGACACCACACTCTGAAAAAACATCCAACACTCAGACATCACTGCCAAATATAAACCTTTTTATACTGCATGTTAACTGGATCCCTATAAATAGATGATTTCTGGCAGAAAATCCCCAACTACGAGCAACAGGCCAAATACCCTAACTGTAAAGATCAATTTGAAACCCTAGAACATACATTACTAGAATGCACCAAAATATGGGAACTCTTAAAAACAATATGGCCAGACAATGACAACACCTGCCTACCTCGCTTATTAGGTCAGATCCTAGTATGCAGAAACATATCATCACCCATTCAACACGATGACCTGCTACAAATGGCACAACTAGACATCTATAGACTGAAACAAATCCTTGTATCTGAAACCATGCACCTTATCTGGGTCATCTAATGCGAACAAGTAATTGGAGGGAAGAGACACCCCCCGTCCACCATAGAAACATGATGGACCAACAAGATAAATGCAAGACTAGAGATTGATAGAAGAATAGCAAAATCCAAATGAAACATAGCACACACAAACAAAGTAAAAATCACCTGGTCAATAGTAATACCTAAAGACATACACCCAAACTGGATAATGAAAACAGAGGTTTTAGTGGGTATCAATCTACACCGGCCCCTGCCATTACTACTGGGTTTACCGAGTAGCATACAGAGTCCCACACTCTCTGATATACTATGGTGTGCATAAGAGCATTTTTCTTCAGACCAGGTATTCTAGATACCTGCCTTAGTATATTATGTAGGACTAGACTAGTCGGTTGCTACATAATAACATCACTTGTCCAAAAACCAGCGGAAGACACCCAGTTTTCTGATAGTTAGAGCCCTCGATAACATGATACAATATACATGTTTTGAATGCCACAGGCACTTGCCAGATCAACCATGACTTGTGGGAGGGAAGCACCTTGAACTTTGTAGTCTGTAAAAGCCCACACAGGTACAAGAGGCAATTGGGTTCAACTGACATGTACAGAAAGCCCATGGGAAGGGAAATAGGAAAATTGTACACTCTTTGGGATGATTGGGATGATTGACTAAGGGAGACCATCAAGAGCGATTTGGGAAGATGGCACTTTCACATAAGTGCATATAGCCTCACGCTCTTCAAGTGTGTTGTTATAGACCATGTCAGTCAATGTACCGCCAATTCCATTTACAATTTTGTTCTCCATGGAAAGGTTCTCCGAGATCATGACCTGTATACCAGGAACCAAGGGCAGGCGACCCAATGCCTCTTTTAACTTCTTAGTGTGGATATAGGACAGGTGAACCCATTGTTCTCCTTGAATCAATTGGTCGTTTATTTTGTCTACGGCAAGGTATTCATGGTATTTTTGCTAAGTGTTGGTAGTGAACTGCTTTGCCTTTGCCTCATTAAATAGGTCCCATAACTGGAGCATCTCACAAGTCTTTGTATTCATCTGGGCTGTCAATTTGTAGTCAGTAGAAGCATCTTCCTTTTAATACTTCATAATTCAAGTGCCCTTCTTCAAAGAAAACAGTTGCTTTTCCAATCCACATCCTATTTAGAAGTTTGACATAATCTGGGTCCATAAGGGCCCTGACATTCTTTAATAACTTAACAACACAAGTGAGCTGTTGCCAAATAGTGGCTCCAAAGAGTCCTCAATGGTCACCAATAGTCTCCTTTATATGTGCAGCGAGCTTCCCTAGTAGATCAGAAGCATATAATGCAGATCCACCTACTGGTCGTAACTGTCCTAAGTCACCTGTATAAATGACATTGACATCATCAAATGGCTTCCCTTCCACACTGTGGGTTCCTTTTTTTGCCCTTGCAATTCGTTCTGATATCTGGCATAGCAGTTCTGCTGAAACCATAGAAATCTTATCAATAATTAGATACTAAACCTTCCCCCATATAGCTTATAAGTCAGCTTGCTTGACAGTTTTATCTACTCTGAGTAGGAATGTAAGGGCATGAATTATGAACCCATCAATCAAGATGGCAGCACAGCCAGTGGGTGCGCTTAAAGGCAAATTTTCCAGACAGCCACATGCCTTGAACAGTGTGACAATAGCCTTGATGACATGATCTTTTCCAGATCCACCTATTCCAGTAATAAGCATCATCATTTGGTCCATGGATGATCCAAACGTGAAATGTTCAGCCATGATCCAAAATGCCCATGACTGCTCGTTATTTCCCTCAAGTGAAAAGTTCTGGTGAACCTTTTCAATCATCATCAGTAGCTCTTCTCATGTCATTCTGGGCTATATCCATTGTTAAGAAGTCAATTCCTCATCTCGAATGTGTTCACATGGGAGCATTCCATCATGCAGGTTGAGATGAGGAGTGAGATGGCATCATAACGACACATTTATTGGTTAAGTGGTCATTCTTCATCCAAAACGTGTTTGCATGGGAGCAGTCTGGCATGCAGTTCAGGATGGGTGGTGAGATGATGACATGCCTATTAAATAGTTTATTCCTCATTCTGAATATGTTCTCATGGGAGTACTCCCATGTGCAGGTTCAGCATGGGCAAGATGTCTATTGGTTAAGTAGTCACCCCTCACCAAACATGGTTATGTGGGAGCATTCCACATGCAGGTTCAGAATGGGATTTTGGAGGATAGGGATAGGGTCAACATATGCTCATGTATGAGTGTGGTCACATAGGGTATTCTGCATGCAGGGAGGAGAGTAAGCGAGCACTAAAATGTTCCAATTATGAAATAAGGAATTCATCATATGTGATGTGGTCAAGTTACTCTTTAGGAATCCAAGCCTGATGAGCTTGAGGCTTGACCGAGAAGTTGTGACACTACAGACCGAACTGGAGAGTCTCAAGAACGAACTTGACATCTTCAGCATCAGCATCGAAAGGCACTTCAAACTTGAAAACAACCTTTGCTTACAATGTGAACAGGTGCAGGAGATGACTGTGATTGTTACGCTTGCCCCTTATTTCTGAATATCTTTTCCTTTTCTTGCTCGTCTGAACTTGCTTGTCTTATCAGATATCAAGATCTTATCAAATCAAATCACATGATAATTATCACACTTGTCACATGTCTAGTCACGTGCTCAGTCACATGACCTTATCTTGGCTTATCTTGGCTATGCTCCTCATGGCCTCCTCGTGCTATTCCTCTTGACTCACTTTCCTTATCATCCAATAGCAATAGTCCTTCTTATCTTGGCAGTGCTTATCTTTGCCTCACCTCTAGTGCATGGTAACCAGTAAGCACACTATTTACTACTTATAGACATACACAGCATGGTCTGTACACGATTCCCAATAGTATAAGTACTTGCAGTTGTAGTCACTTATACTTTAGTCTTGTTCTTTTGTTGTTTCCCTTGTATCCTCCTCTAGTTTTGAAGATAGTGCCTAATCTATAAAGGCTTGCCAGCCTTTCCCTTATTGACATCCCTCTTGCCGTCCTCATTGACACATCAGACATACTCATTGCAACCGCCATATAGCTGTGAACTATAGCACAGACACTCAACAACAACTGATATCAATAGATAGGATATTTGGTCATTTCAGTGATATGGCAGAATGGTGTGACCCTTCAAAACATTGGTCACTTGTGGTTGGCTGAAATGAGTATACAGAACATCACAATCAAACCACATCAAGAATGTCAAGAAATGCCTTGAAGATGCAAAGCATGAGCTTGAGTTGCACAATGGCAGGGATGGCATGAAAGAGCTTCCCAACTTCATTTCTGTATCATGCCATCCCTAGAAAGCCAACTTCCCAAGGATGGTGAGCTGAAAGAGGACAATGTGCAAGGTCCTCTGGCGATGCTTTATGAAAGAGTGATGGATAGTGGCATATCGCAAGTCATCACCAAAGCTATGGGAATTCCTGCTCATAACTCCTCTGAGGTGAATGTGAAAAGCTGGTCCATGTGAGTCATTTCTTGCTTCTCAATCACCCCAGCAACCAGTGATGATGGCTAGATGGAGGACATGCTCAGGCAATGCATGCTCAGATAAGACCATGTTGTCTCCCCCACCAGTGATGCTCGTGAGCTGGTCTACAGGCGCCAAATTGGCCAGCAGCTTCTTTAATCTTATTCCTTGGACCCATAGGTGTAGGCAAGACCAAGCTTTAAGAGCCCTCACAGCATTCTTGTTCAACCACAGATGGTAAGTTCTTTTTAATAATCTATTCTCAGAACCAGGTATTCTGGTTCTGGACCGCTTCTGGAAAAGGCCATGGGTATCAGGCATATACTGATTGGTGTCAGGAAACCACAAGTTATCTGTTACTCCACTCAACTGCATGGCATATTTGTTTATTAATTCCTGATATGGTAGTAGAAGGTCTTGGGAAAAGGTTGGCAGGCACATGCATGTTAATGTTCATTGATTGAGATTTAATACCTGTTCAAAAATATTTGGTTTACACTCCCCTTTAAGTTAGACTTACTCTACAGGGCATTTGTGCTTGAGTCTGGAAATAAAATGCACACTCATGTGACAGGTAGTTGGACCCACAATGTTGTTGTATTATTTCACTTGCTGTTGCTACATCATTTCACTTCAATCTGAAACTCGAAGTATCCACATGCTCTCATTCAGCATCAATATAATGGAACAAGTTTGATATAAATGCTGAATTTACCAAACAGATCCACTGAGTAACTGACATCTCAGAGTCACATTCTCAATGAGGTTTACCACATATAACACAATGAAGTACTTCAGAAATAATGAAAACATCAAGGAACATGCTGTTTGAAAAACCTGATCTGGTCCTCCAGATCAGCAATTCTAGACCTCAGCTGCCCATTTTCCTCTTCATGCAGAGCATCTTTCTTCTCCAACTCAACCACCCACTTGATCAGCATTGCCATGTGCAGCCACACCTCTTCAGTGCTTTCCTGTGAACTGGACTGTTAGGCCTCAGCCACTTTTCCTCATGGAGGCCAAATGAAAAACATGCCTTTTATTTTCTTTATTGAACAGAGGAGAGAGAGAGAAGAGTGTGGGCTGACTCATCTGCAATTTTGCAATATATTTTTTAAGTGACACACTCCATACATGCATATTTCAGATTTTGAGAACCTGAACATCCATTCTGGGAGGGCCATGTGCATTTCCAGCCACATTTTTTACATGTATTGCATATCTGTGAAGCATGTCATGTCTGTGGTGTGCTGGCGAAGGCTTAAGGTCTACCTGAACTGCTTCCAGTGATTCTGGTTGCTCTACTGGAACATGATTTTTACCCTTACCCTTGCAATTGAGGTTGACAGGGGTGGTGGAAGTGCCAGCCTGTGTGCCTTCATGACCATCTATAAGATCACTTGACTTAAATTTCTTCTTTTTCTTCAGACCTGATGTCGCATCTTTTGCCTTTTGTTTTTGGCCAGAAACTGTAGGCTCCAGTCCTGTCATGCCTGTAAACAAACATCTATATTAATAGGTAGACATTTACCAGTTTTAGCCTGAGTCCTCAGTCCCATATCCAGCCTCAGTACCAACTTGGGGTGTGAAGCCACTGCTTGGTCAGATTGGGAGGATGGGCCCTGCACCACCATGCCCGAGGGGACATTAATTAAAGGAGAAGGTGTGGGCTCCTTCAAACTTACTGCATGATAGAGGATTGTAATCACAAGGGGAAACAAATGGCTTCAGAGAACCCACTCACCAGCTGGTGGCAGCACCTTCCACCAGAAATCACCTCTGAGCTCAGGGAGCTTGTCTTTAGGTACATGCACATATTCTGGACCTAATATTGAGAGATCATTCTCACAAACCTCCTTGAAGTGGAGCATTTCAGCCTCTATGCCACTAGTGTAGTGGAAGTACAACATTTCCTAGAAGCCTCCTAAAAGCCTGGGATGTGGAGAGGTCACGGTGAGTTCTGAAAGATAGGCCTGAAACATTGTCATATATGCACTTTTTTAAGTTTGAACACTATGTATGTATATGTCACTTACTGTCTCGTTTTCAAGATTGTCATGCATCCAAAATACCCATGCCACCTTTGACTCAATGATATGAGGGACGAGAGTGAGAGCAGCTCATACACGTACTGTGGCAAGGAGAGCATTTTCATCTATTGGTACAAAGTGCTCCGAGTCATGATAATAGCGGTTGAAGGTTAGAGCGATATATGGAGCAAAAGTCCAAAGTGTGAACACATGTGTCACAATGGTTGGAGCAGTAATGATACAGAGCTTTACATAAAATTGCTTTTCTGACTTGGTCCCCAAGGTGTATTTATAGTGTACTGAGGTTTTAAGAAACAAGCTTCTGTGGGTTACAGTGGCCCAGGTGTGCCACACCACACATGTTGGGTGGTGCTTACTTAATCACTTAACAACTTCGAGTCCTCTTTGGAGTGACCAACTTGCCATGCCATGAGGTCAGGCTCTACAAGATTTTGTATTCATGCATTTAGCTTGATATCCTATGTTACAGACACTACTCTAATTAGCCCCTATAACCTGGACACTGCTCATACCTACACTTCTTATCCTACACTTTCGTTCATGTTCACTTTCCCACAAAGCCCAACATTCTCCCATGATATTGATCTTAAGGCTATGTGCTCCAGACTTACACATGTCATGTGTCATGGTTACCTCACACCCCCTATCTAACACATGCCCACACAGCTATGCTTATCCTCCAGTAACAATGCAACTCATGTTTGCCTCATGTTACCCAGTCTATAGTATTGTAATCCTAGTATAGTATATGTAGATAAGCACAGCTCGGTCTGTGCACTTGTAACAGTAGTATAAATACCATAGCCAAGTAGCACAAGACTCTCCAGTCTTATTCTCTTGGAGTTTTCCCCAGAACATCCTCCCTAGTACTCTTGGTTCTCAAACACTAGACCCTTAGGTGGGTTCTGGTTGTTTCATTAGAACAAGACTATACTAACTGCCGAGGTCTAGCTAACCTCTCTAGGACCCCAGCACCACTTTACCATCACCCCATCTCACTTGATTGAACCAAGTAGGTTATTGATAGGCCATTATATAATCCCATTGACAAGCACACTTTGATAGTGCCTTACTACTGAATCTCTGACATCTATGAGTACATGATCGCAGGAAGGACCAGCCTTCCACCTCCTACATCTCCACCTCACTCTCCTGTCACCAGCCCTTCATTGGGCATCACCTTTCCAGACATTTTCCACCTAGTACTGGAAGAAGTAGTCAGATCAGGATCATACGATCTGAACGACTACAACCCGTTGGACTACGAAGTCCAGATTAAGAGAGAGAGGAAGAGAACTTACAGGTACCAATTGGCTATACGCTAGCCAAGTACGGATAGGACTGACAAGTCCATATAGGAACTGGATCAACTTGCTGACTACAACAGCAGCATCGATCAAGGGTGTAGGACCCTTGTCAACAATACCACTCTTGCACCGCTCGATGCCCCCTCTACTATAGTCAGGACCACCACTGTCGACACTAACAATCTACCGGGTCAGTTAGCAAATAGATATGCCGCCTACACCAAACACTGCCTAACCCCTACATATACATATGCAGATCTTGAGATCGTTTATCCGCCACTTGGATCTTCAATCTACAACCCTAGCACTCCACTCCATGCACCATCTGAGTTACCAGAACCCATTGATTGGGAACCCATCTACCGTAAATTATCCCACAGATCTGCCCACCCTGCCATTTCTCAAAGAACTAACACTCAGCATATAGGGTTCAGAGGAACAAATCCACAGAATTATACACAAGGGAATTGAGCTTGGTAATAGGCACACCAGAGATCTTGAGAGGATTGAGAACACTAGATGCCAGATACAGGAGGCCACAGATCATATCAGGGAATGGATATGGATTAGAGAGAGAACTTCTACCCCTATTTCTGATCACTCTCACCTTCCTTGCTGGTACCACATTCCTGACAGTACTGTTGGCTATTGCCCTCCTACACTCCGACCCCAATCAGCTCTTAGGACATCTCTACGTTACTGACCATACTAGCTACACTCTCTCAATTGTGGAAATAGATGAGAACCCTGAAAACATCTAAATCAGGCCTGAGAATCCTGAGCCACAAAGAAAAGAATGAGTAAGAGAAAGAGTGAATCAAGCAGACAGAGCCACTCAACATCGCAGAACACTTCATCTCCAGTTCATTAATCAACAATGCATCCATCAGGCACAACTAACTGCTCTTGCTGAACAAGAAGCCACTGCTGAAAGAGGAGACCCATTACCACCGCCCACACCAATCAGAGTTCCTGCACCTAGAGTCCAGGAACAAGAAGTTGAACTAGCGGATCATTCGGACCTAGTAACTGAATCAGAAGAAAACTTTAATTACCCTGCTTAAGTCACCATGTCTAATAGAAACGGAAGCAATGCAATTGCAGATGCCTTCAATAGCTTCCGATCAGTATTAGATAACCAAAGCATGGCCCCATCACAGGAACAATGGAATGCTGTCATTGATATTATGGCTGCAATGCTTACTGCTTGCACCGCCCTAGGACAAAAGACCAATGGACTTCAAGCTACTGTCACACACCTGAGATAGAACAAATCTAATCTACAAGATGACATCCTTGATCTCACAAATTGACTAAACAGTTTACCATCTGCCACAAGTACCACTACAAGAGGATATACCCAAAAAGTCGAGATCTTTGCAGATCCAGGAGATTATGATGGAAGCCATGTCAAGTTTGATGAATGGTGGGCTAAGATACAAGCATGGCTATGCCTTAACACTACAGCCATTCCCCCTGGTTTCTACACAGCTGTCCAAGCAGTCCTATCCCAATTCAAAGGACCTACTGCAGGAAAGTTTGCTGAAACTCGACTAGCTTGAGAACCTATCTATCTATGGTCTAATCTTGAAGAAGAACTACCAAAGTTCTCCTGCCACATAAACCAGAAAGACTGGGCTCTTATGGAACTTAACAAGTTCCATCAAGGAGACCTTAAGACTGGGCCATTCATCACTAAGTTCAAGTCCCTATACAATATGGCAGGTATTGATGGAGCATATGCTTGTGCTATACTCGAGAAAAGCATGAGACCTTCTATTCTCACACAGATTGCTAGAGAAATGAAGCAACAAACAGATATCGCCCCCTATGTCACTCTTATATCAGAAGTAGGATCCACTCAGGAGTCAATCAGACTTATCTTGGGAAGATCTGAAAAGAAATCCTTCTGCCATGATTCTATGAACATTGGCTTTATTGATGAAGAAGATGATACCCTTGATATTGGTTTCTCTAAATCCTGATGACCTAAGCAACAATACTCAGGAGGATCATCAGGATGTACCTCAAACTGTTTCAACTGTGGAGGTACTGGTCACTTCACTAAAGATTGTAAGAAACCCTCCTCATGCTGCTCCCATTGTAATTGGTTCAGAGGACAACATAAACCCACATGCAGCAAGGGAAGAGCACTCCGTGCTACTATTACTGATCCTGCTATGTCATGGAATCAGGTTCAAGAATCCTTACCCTGTGCTTGTCAAGGAATGACTTTTGATGAAGTCCACATGCTCTTCCAATCTATACCTTCTGACTTTAAGGGAAAAGCCAAAGCAACTTGAATGACCTGGGCAAACAAGTTGCATCTCAATTCACAAGTTCCAAAATTGTAGATAACTCATCAACTATCTAATCAAGTCTAGAGGGGCCTTCAATTGATTCAGAGCTTGACCGGAACTTCATACTGGTACTTGATTCCTCTAAAGAACTATTGAAACTCCCAGACATTGTTGAAGTAAACTCTTTATACTCAACTCCATCCACCATTGAACAGAAGCATATTGACATCTGACGAATGTACTCCTTCCTATCTGATGCAGATATTAAGGAATTACTTCCGCTACCAGAGATTGCTAGAATCTAAGGCAATCCTGCCAAGGAAATCAACTTACCCATATCCATTATCCTACAAAAACGACATTCCATCAAAACTCTCGTGTTATTAGACTCAGGAGCTAATACCACCTTCATTGATAGTAACTGGGCAATCAAAAACAAAATACCATTGAAATCTTTAGATTGCCCAATCCCAGTGTTTAACATTGATGGAATACATAATGTAGCTGGCAGCATAACCCATCATGCTGAGCTTATGATTAATTATCTAGGACATCAAGAAAAGACAATTGCTGAAGTAACTGACTTAGGCAAACATCAGATGATCTTGGGCTATATATAATTACAACACTATAATCCAGAGATCAACTAGGAAACAGAAACTGTCCGCATGATGCGTTGTCCTGCATCTTGTCAAACTCTATCCAAAGCTTCCTTTCTAAGAACTATTGAGAAAGAAGAACATGATCTACTTGTTCAGATTAATACTGCCAAGATAGATCTAAAAACTAAAACATATCCGAAACCTGCAGATCTAGTCCCAAAAGAATATCACAAATACCTTCATGTATTCACAAAGAAAGAATCTGAATGCATGCCCATTAGGAAACATTAGAATCATGCTATAGAATTCAAAGAATCATTTGTCCCGAAGAAAGGACAATTAATACCCCTGTCCCATACTGAACAACAAGAAGTCAGCAACTTCATAGATGATCAACTTCACAAAGGCTACATTAGACCTTCAAAGTCACCACAAACTTCCCCTGTCTTCTTTGTACCAAAGAAAGATGGAAAGAAACAAATGGTACAGGATTACTGTTACCTTAATGAACACACAATCAAGAATATCTACCCATTGCCACTGATCTCCCAGCTTGTTGACAAGCTTAAAGGAGCTAAGCTATTCACATGGAGCTCTGATAGGGATACAACAATGTCTGCATCCAAGAAGGAGACAAGTGGAAAGCCGCTTTCATATGCTACCATGGAGCCTATGAACCACTAGTAATGTTCTTTGGCTTATGCAACTCCCCCACCACATTTCAAACAATGATGAAAGATTTGTTTGCCGATATAGACAGTGTCTGTGTCATCTATATTGATGATCTCATGATCTTCACCAAAACCAATAATCACCAAGAACATGACAAAATAGTACTTGAAGTACTAAAACACTTAGAAGAAAATAATCTCTTTGTAAAACCAGAAAAATGTTTCTTCCGAGTTAAGGAAGTTGAATTCCTAGGGATGACTATTACCCCTGATGGAATTCACATGGATGAGGACAAAGTCAAAGCAGTTCTTGAATGGCCTATGCCCACCACTGTTAGACAAGTCCGCAGTTTTCTTGGCCTTGCTAACTTCTACTGATGTTTCATTGATGGCTATGTGCAAGTATGCTCGCCCTCTCAATGACCTAACCAAGAAAGATGTCCCCTTTCAATGGACTAATTCACAACAAACTGTGTTTGATATGCTCAAACATGAATTTATCACTGCCCCAATACTTGCATTCCCTGATAATGACAAGATCTATCAACTTGAAACTGATGCTTCTGATTATGCCACAGGAGCTGTGCTCTCTATTGAGATTGATGGCAAATGGCATCCAGTTGCTTACTCATCTCATTCAATGTCATCAGCAGAATGTAATTATCCTATTACAGATAAAGAAATGCTCAGCACAATCAGAGCATTAGAACTCTGGCACCACTATCTAGAAGGAGCTCAACATGAATTTGAAATCTGGAACGACCATGAGAATCTCCAATGGTTCATGGCACGACAGGATCTTAACTGAAGACAAGCCCAATGGGCTCAATATCTATCTCGTTTTGACTTTAAATGGTTACACAAAGCAGGTACTTCTATGGGTAAAGCCAATGCTCTATCTCATAGATAAGACCATGCTGAAGGAAAAGAGGATGACAATAAAGGAATACTGATGATCCCAAAGGAACAAATCCAAACCGCTATACATCTAGAAACAGATGCTGATTCTATCAAAGAACACATTAAAAACGCTACCTTTAGATTAAAAGAAACTGACATATCAAAGCTAGGTAAGGAAAATCAAGTCTGTATAGAGCAAGAAGAATTGCTAGCAGACCAAAAAGGAAATATCTTTGTTCCCAATGTTGATAATCTCGAATGGAGATATTATGCCTCCATCACGATACTCCACTTGCAGGACATCCTGGAGCTGAGAAAACATTAGAGTTAATCCAGCACAGCTATACATGGCCAGGATTGAGCACATTAGTCAAAGACTATGTCTCATGCTGTGACCGCTGTGCATAATTCAAGGGACAGAATATTGCTCCCACAGGAAAGTTACAACCCTTACCTATTCCCGATGGACCATGGCAAGATCTATCTGTTGATTTCACCACCAATCTTCCCCTTTGCAAAGGATTCAATTCAATCCTAGTGGTTGTCCATCGATTTTCCAAGGAAGTCGAATTCATTCCTTGCAACAAAGCCATATCCACACTAGAAACTGCTAAACTGTATATGTCCTATATTCCTATATTTGGAAACAACATGGATTTCCTCACACTATCATATCTGATTGTGGACCACAATTTGCCTCACAAGTAATGCAAGATCTGTGTAAACGATTAGGGATCCAACCTAAATTATCCACTGCATTTCACCCATAAACGGATGGACAAACAGAATAAATGAACAGAGATTTGCAACAATACCTTCACCTCTTCACTTCTGAGAAGCAAGACGAATGGGTTGATTGGTTGTCACTTGCACAATTCTCCTATAACTCAAAACACCAAGCTTCTACACAGAAAACTCCTTTCTCCATTACTCATACTTATGATCCTAGAATGGGATTTGAACAACATATAGCAAAGGCACCAGCTGCAGAGCAGTTCACCTCTGATATCACCCAAACCCTTGATCAAACAAAAGCTAATTTCACCGCTGCTCAAAATAGAATGAAAGCACAAGCTGATAAATATAGATCTACTGTGCTGGCTTATGCTGTATCTGATAAAGTTTGGCTTTCAACTGAACATTTGAAATTATTTTGTGCTTCTAAGAAGCTTTTCAAGAAATGGCTTGGGCCTTATGAGATTATCAAATTGATTGGCCCCAATGCTGTAGAACTGCACTTGCCGAAATCTATGAGAATTCACCCAGTTGTGAATATCTCTCATGTCAAACCATACAAAGAACATCTTGATGGTCAACCCACATTTCATCCTGGACCAGTAGAGGTCACAGAGAAACGAGATATCAAATTTGAAGTCAACTACATTGTTGATTCTAGATGGAAAGGCTGCCACCTGGAATTCCTTGTACATTGTCAAGGATATACTGATGAGGATCACACTTGAGAACCTGAATCAAACCTGACAAAATGAATTCCATAATGTGCATCCTAATGTGCCTAGACGTCTTCGCATGACATCATTCAAATTCTTTAATCTATTTAAATATTGTGGAAAACCTATACCAGAAGTTACTGATAATTGTCCTCCATTCAATCGACTTGATGTTGATTGAACCCCTGGGCTGTGTCAGGGTTACCAATGCAATATATCAAACTTCTGGTTGAGCCTTGCTCCCACAATGTCTTACACCACTTTCTTCACCTTTGCCTATTGTGCTCTTTCTTATGCCTTTCCCCAATTACACTTCAAATGGATAATAAATATGCCTGGCTTCTTGCCTTGCCAGCCAACATGCTTTAGTGATCCTGCGGATCTCCACACATATTTTATATCACATCCACATATTATCAAATATGCTGATGATTTTATTGATACCTCTGTTGATCCAACCTACAATTGATCTGGTGCACCTGGCCCTTTTTGGAATGATCTTCCAGGTCCTGGTGACTCGCACTGGAATATGGTTCATATGGATAATAGTGAGGTCTTCATGGAACATAGCACTCCTTCCGTTTGGGGATCTGATGCCCTCCTTCTTGATGACGCTGTTATGCTTGCCCTATTCACCCCTATCATTTTCACATTTTTCCTTGCATTAACTATACTAAACCACCAGATAACTACAAATAACCCCTATCACCTGAACACTACAGATTGTCCCCAATAACCATTAACAAAGCCTTATCTTATCAAGCCATATGATCCATATTACATGTCTAGTCACATGACCAGTCACATGATCTTATCTCCCTTATCTCTGCTATGCTACACATGTTATTCTCATGCTTGCCTCATGCTTTTCTCTTTGACTTACTTTCCCTTATCATCCAATCACATCGCAGCATCTTATCTAGGCAGTGCTTATCTGCTAACTCATGGCTAAGTCCTGGCTAACTCATGTTAACCAGTCTACAACATATTAACTCTTTATAGAATACATGGCTATGTACATAGCTATATACAGCTTGGTCTATGCCCCTATGTTAACTGTATAAATACTGTAGATCAGTAGTACTTAGTCTCTAGTCTAGTTCTTTTGTTGTTTCCCTTTCCCATTGATATCAATAGACTCCCTAGAAAGTTCACACAACCTTCCTAGGTCTTGATTAACAACATCTAGCGCTTTCCATGTACAACTGAAGCCCCTATAGAAATATAGATGGGTTTGGTCATTTCAGATGCTCCCTATGACAAGGATTGGGGTGATGCACCCACTTATGTTGAGGACTTCCACAATTCCAGTTGGCCACATGGCTTTTGGTCCTGGGACAATCTCTGTCCCTTTGAACCCTCTTGGCCGCCCTATATTAAGCTTGATGCTCAGACCTGTCGAAACCTCCTTCTTTGGCATGCTAGTGTCTCTTGGCTGGACATTGAACCAGAGATCAATCAGGATGCTTGATTCTAAAAGGGGAGTAGTGTTACAGACACTACTTTAATTAGCCCCTATAACCCGGACACTATGCTCATACCTACACTTCTTATCCTACACTTTCATTCATGTTCACTTTCCCACAAAGTCCAACATTCTCCCATGATATTGATCTTAAGGCTACATGCTCTAGACTTACACATGTCATGCGTCATGGTCGCCTCATGCCCAGGTGTGATATCCTGAATCTCCCTGGCTGGTCAAGCTATGCTTATCCTCCAGTAACAACGCAACTCATGTTTGCCTCATGTTACCCAGTCTATAGTATTGTAATCCTAGTATAGTATATGTAGATAAGCACAGCTTGGTCTGTGCACTTGTAACAGTAGTATAAATACCATAGTCAAGTAGCACAAGACTCCCCAGTCTTGTTCTTTTGGAGTTTTCCCCAGAACATCCTCCCTAGTACTCTTGGTTCTCAAACACTAGACCCTTAGGTGGGTTCTGGTCATTTCATTTTACAGATCTTGAGTGTGCAACCGCTTCACAAACAACCACCACATTATATGACTCAGCCAAACCACAAGATGTGTCTGGAGTTGTCACTCAATCATCTCTCTCTTTCTCCCTATCCCTCACCAAATTCACTCATGAGAATATATCCCTTACATGTATATCTCTTCTGAAACACTCAAGGCCGTGCTCCATGAAGTCAATGAGTTCCTCATTGATGAGGGTCCAACTCTGGGCAAGGTTAAGAAGGCATGCTTGTAGGTCGGTTGGATTTCATTGTTCATCTCACTCCTTCATGCTTACGATATATACAGACATTCAAAAAAGCAGTCAATCTTGCTTTAGTGTGCACACAGAAAGCTGAAGTTCCCATTACCCTTCCTTTTCCTAAGAGCCCTGAGGGATCAGAAAAACTGCCTGAATGGTTCAAAGGACTGAAGGGCAAGCTTCACAGTCCTGAGGGTATGTTCTTGTTTTGTTGTGTACTGTGGCTATGCTCAGCAGTTAAAACTCTGCAGAAAACCAAAACATGAACCTGTCTGGAACAGCCTCTGCCAGTGAACAGGCAAGTGAAAGGTTCTGAAGGTTCTGAATAACATATATTCATTTTATTTTAAAGATTACAGGGTTGAAGCATAGTGCAAATGGGCCAGCTGAGCAGCCCACTTCCAAATGGCTAAAGGGAAGCAACAACCTGGTGATGGATTTCCACGTCAACTACCTCCTTCAGCTAGTAGGAAACAAAGAAGAACTTTGCGGTGCTATCCTTATGCTGCAGCATATCATGAAGGTTGTGAAAGCAGGGGGACAGATAAAGCTGATGGTCTGGCATCTAGAACACTTGAAGAAAATGTGCCTAAACAATCCAGAGATAGTGGAAGCGATCAAACTAGTGGCCAAGTGTTTAGAATACAGACATGAACTGGAGGAGTAGGAGCACACTCTACTCATCCATATTTCACCCTGCCGCCTGTTGTTGTACTCTGAGAAAAATATGTGATCACAACTGAACCTTCCCAGCCCATCCACCTTACAAATCCTGCACTCAGATGTGTTCTCCATTTTTATATGCAAGGCAAGGCGGCTAGTATATCCTAGCGGTCCACACTGTAAGTCAATGGGGACAAACTTCAGAGCCTTAAGATGGGCCACAGCTATTGCAACATCGTTGCTACAGGCTAACCAGTTGGAATTGATATGTACTGACAGTATTTGTTGTCCTAATAGTGTAACTTTGAAGTGATCAATATATGAATTTGAGCATGAATGTGCATGACAGATCCAATAGTTCCAAGTGTTTATGAGGCCTGGGTGGAAGTGTAGGGACATTTGGCATTCTCATTGTTCCATCTATCACAAGCTTGGAAAACCGAGACATAATTATGTACAAGATTCAGTGTTGCTGCATGTTCACCTTCCAGTGCTCATGCAACTCCTTCCAGCTCAATCGCACCTGTACATATTGTCTTGCCATATGCAAAGTCCTGTAAGGCATTGTGATTCAAAACTGAGACATAATTATGTACAGGATTCAGTGTCACTGTGTGTTCATCTTCACAACTCCTTCCAGCTCAATTGCATCTGTACATATTGTCTTGCCATATGCAAAGTCCTACAAGGCATCGTGATTCCAACCCCCTGTGAGAGGACATTACCATGACTCAAAGTAGAAGCACGAGGGGCCACTGTTTCATACATGTGCTCCTCTCTGAACCACATGATTTCAATTCAAAAAGATTGAGACTTAGAACTGCATGACTACCAAAGAAATGAATCACCATATACAATTACTGACTGTTTTCAACACTTTTCCCCAACGAGAGAATGCAAAATTGAACTTGTCCTCCATAGTATTTTCTTTGAATGGCTGATAGGACACTGAGCATATAACAAAGAGAATAGAAGAGAGATAGATGCACACCTTCATCCCAAATCTAGAAACAGAATGGAACAGCCAGTCCAGATATGCATCTATAAAGTTCCATTCCGAGGAAAGGAAAAAGATGGAGTGGGGTTTGATAGCCATCAGAATCAGGTTTTCTTGTGATATCAGGCAAAGCAATCGCTGCACTTCAATCTGTGATGAGCCCTTGGTTTCACTTGTTATGCAGTTTATTGCTATGTGAATGACTTCCAGATCCTTCAGAACAAACCCATCCATCAATGTGGCCAGACATAAGAGCAGGGCTTCTCTCCACTGGTATTTTCTAAAGCTTCTTTTCAGAAACTCTGAGCAATTGGCGATTCACATCAATGGATCTGCAACCAAAAGGATAATGATTGCAGATCGGAGCTCTGCATGAAATGCTTTAAGGTCAGCAAAAACTAAAAGAAATAGGTCCTGACCAACAAAACAAGATGATTTCAGCCTCATCTGAGTGTTCCGTTTCTTTTCTACTTCTCTCATCTCATGTAGGACATGGATGGCAGCAATCTCTGTTTCTTGGGAGTGTCATGACCATATTTGTATTTTCATGATACATCGAGAAATTAGAGATGCATCATATCCAATAACCATGACACACCTTGCATGTGTTCTGTAGAAAAAAGGCATTCAAATGCTGAGTCCAATCCGATACATGGGATTCCCAGCTATTCCCCTCATAAAGTTGTTGTTCCATCAATGATTCCCCACTGTTGATATGATCGTCATCACCAACCACAAATGGAGTTTCCCTTGCCATTCGCTGCGATGGGGGAGCTATATCATCCACTTGGACTGGACTTGAACTGAAAGAAAAACAACACTAACCCCAAGTTCTGTGTGGAGCTGTAAACTGTGTGTATAAGGCTCCAAATGTTTTTCGTCCAGATGCAGCATCTCCGAAAAGAGCTTGTTGGAAAGAACAAGGGCTATCCAATCCGTGTTCACATCTGTCCATGTGATACTGTGCTTTTTGAGATATATCAGGGCCAAGCTGCACTTTAGCCCTCATAAATTGACTGTGTTTGAGATTATAGATGGGCTCAATCTCTTGCCATATTGTTGTCATTTAAAAAAAGATCCATAACATGCTCCTCCCATTGCTTTATCTCATTTTCTGGTTTGTATGGAAAGAGGGTGCATTGGAGTATGGCTATGTACCATGTGGAGAAACAGAGCTGATCGAGTGCATCACAGGCGGACATGTTTCATGAGTGATATTAATATGATATGTGGGTAAAACTATATATAATGAGGGATTACATGATTTTTTATGAATCTCTCATGAACGAGAGTTTGATTGGATGAAGGAACTGGTTCTGAACCTGCATGGGGCATAGAGAAATGTACAAATTGTATCAGGATGTGAGTCCATAAGACCTCTGATCTGCATATGGACAAGCCTTGAGCAGGAAAGATCCAGTTATTTGTTGGCATGAGAGTGGCAGAGCTGTTTTCGGGTTGACAAGCTGATGTGAGAGACTACCTTTCAAATTTATCATGGCTGGAAAAGAACATGATCATAATGGTGTGATGGAATCAAAGAGAAGGACAGGAATTGCCCAATGTTATAGTATATTAGATTAGCTAGGAATACAACTAAGTGGAAAGAGACTCACCTCCGCTGCTGCCCAAGATGGGCAAGAACAACTGACTCACTGAGGTGCTGTCAAGTCCAGATCCTCTGGGTTCAAGTCCGGCAGAGATCCGAAGGGAGTAGGAACGGAGGTTCGACCTAAGTCGACGGAGGTGCAGAGGTACGGAGTACGGAGATCATGTAGGAGTGAGGACATTGGCGCAGGACTTATGTGTCACGCCCTTGTCAAGTCCCATGTCCTCGTATTTAGAGTAGAGGAAGGTCAAAGGGAAGTCAGACTCGAAAGGAGGTGACTTAGTTAATTTTCGTACTGAAGATACAACAGAGATATACAAGAGTTTATATACGTTTGAGATCTGGAGGAAGTATGGGTCTGGAACTACTAGGCAAAGGCAATGTACATAGGAGTCAGGACGGAGGCAGAACACAGCCAGAACGGCTGTATGAACTGACAGGTGAAATGTAGACTATAGCAAAAGGAGACTAATAAGAGGTACAGGTCTGGAGGTGATGTAACTTCATGGATGTCCATTGTTTCAAGGTCAAGAGTTGTCCAAGACCATCCGGAGTTGACCGGAGTTGGACTTGGTGAAATCTGGGATGTGACAGGTGCTTGTAAATAGGACAAAGGTAGATATGTAGTAATATATATTGTAATACAAGTTTCAGTGAATATAAGAGCTATATGGTTGTTTTGCTTCTGGTAGTTCCATAATTGGAACTCGGAAATGTCAGAATGTCAGAATGTGGTTGGATACTGTTGTGATGAACACCACACAGCCCTTGTATTATATCCAGTATCTGGATTGACATGTGCACTATTCCAGCAGGATATGTCTTGTGACTAGGGCTACTAATGTAGCATAGGCAAAAAAGCCAATCTGATAAGCATACAACATAATTCTTGGACTGCCATCCTGTATCAAGTGCAATTCATCTGTTGCCTTTTCAAGTTGTCCCCTTTTCCCACATCTCATTTCAGTTTTCACCCTTACTACCATTTGCTGCATGGACTCTCAATTCATGACATTCATTGCTTTGTCATCATGCTGTCTATTGTCACCATTCAATTATGTTTGTCTGTCACACACTCTTGGTTTACTCCATCTGTTTCACTGGTAGATCAGCTATACAATGCTAAAAACTGTGATCATGCACAGACTGGAGGATGAACAAGACATTACCAACTCGACCCAAACCAACTCCATCATGATGGCTTAGATTACATAGCTGCTGGGAAAAAGAGTGGGCTTCGGCCCACTGTAGTCTCCTCATTGGATGAGAATTTTCAAATCTCTAACCAACAATTGTTGATGAACGGCACACAAGCTGCATGTTCATGCATCATTCAGCTCTCGTGTAGCGGTGACCAAAATGAATTTGTGTATGTCTTTGATAAACGGCACCACAATAACGGCTTGAATGACTATCCCTACCTCAGTTTGGATACACTCTTCATACATCCCCTTTGCCATATATTTCATAGCTACATTACACCAGTAGCACTATGCAATACATCTTGTTTCTTTCTGCATCACCTGGGGAGATCCACAGAGTGGGAATCTGTTAAGTAATTGAGAAGATTGATTTGAGAGTCTACCAGGCTGGATTCAACCACTGTCTTACTGGGCTACTATCTAGTAGCCCAAACATCGGACAGTGAGGCACCTACCTAGGAGGCAATGTGCCCACACTTCCCAACAATGGTGACTGGTTATTGTTGCATTCAAAGCAAATAAATAAAAGATAATGCAGAGATACTTGCCTAGGAGATAACATGTCAGCTTGCTCTTTTTTTATACCTTTTATGCCACTGGTTGACAACCATAGCTGGGTGGCCAGTATTGGGGAAATGATGAATTGACACAGAGTCACCTACTCAGGAGGCAACATGCTGATATGTCAAGTCATTTGTTCATTCCACGCCAACCAGCATCTGAGATATGAAGATCAATGATCCTGGAGATTTTTTTTTTCCCCATACAGTGTAGAAGGAACCATCCCTCACTTCATGAATCTCCTTGACCTGCAGTCTGATCAGTTGTCACATTCCATAAGTCCACTGTGGTCTGTGGCTTCAGAAAATCTCTGTATGTTCTTCAGGTAGTGTGGCTTTGACTGGTGTTGAGAGTTCCAACATTAAGTGAAAAGTATTTTGAGCACTAGTTCTTAAGAATCTTGACATTCATCTAAAACTCAATCTAGGCCTGTAAAAAAAAGGTATTATGTCAGGTCACATGACCAACATAACCCTGCATGTCAAGCCACTAACTAAACACTAACTCAAACTCTCAGACCATGCCATAAAATGGAATCTATCCTTTAATGTTGCTCCCAGGAAGCACCCATTGTCTTCTTGACCGATATTTTTTATCTTGGCAGTGGAGTGGCAATCCTGTATGTGTTGAACAGCAGTATGAGTTCACTGAATCCTGTTGTTGGCGATTTCTTGTACACATTTTCGGCTCAGACAATCTCAATCTACTGTCCAAATGGATGGGAGAACATTGCGATCTCTCAAGTGGACTCTTGGATGTGGCACCCAAAGGGCTTCAAGTCCATCACATCATTCACCAGCAAGGCAGTACCATACTGAATGCCCTTCAATCAGGATCAGGATGGCAGTCTGAGCCAATTCACTAGTGTGGATGTGCTGCTGGACCATTTCAGAGCAACCTTTGATTTGAGAAAAATCAAGATTGCCCCAACAGCTGAGAGAAGCAAGTCTATCTATCACCCTTATCTGATCATAATTCAGACTTTTTGTGGCAACAGAGAGAAACCAAAGTGAAGATGCAGTGGAAGAAGGAGAAAAGAGCATGTGTCAAAAACAGAGTGTGTAGCTATGCACCCCGGCTGAACTCGGTTGATGAAATCACCACTCTAGAATGCATGAGTTGCACTGCAGATTCTTCACAGATGAGAAAAAAGAGGAAAGGACCTGATCCTGTAAGCATAATATTTGATGACTGGTTACTAATAAAATTAGAGTTCTGATGCTTGTGCTCAGTCTAGGTTCATGAAGTCTGCAGTTAGGTTCCCAGAAGGTTCCAAAAGAATACTGTGGCATGCAGGGTTCAAGACCTATGCACCTTTTGCTGGAATGTGATGCAAGGAGGTGGGAATATAATTTTCAAGACCTTATCAACATCTAAACATTATTTTAAAGGACAAGGAGAGATTGATCATGACCAAACTAGTGAGGTGTATGTCTTTGGAGCATTCCAAATTGGAACATTGTAGATCCAAGCTGGAATCATTCACAGTCTGGGACTTGATCATAGAGCTGAAGCTTGATCCAGCGCTACAGAAACTATGATGACATAATGAAGAAGCAGTGGAATGGGCCTGGAAAGATCTCATGGACAAAATTTGCTCATTCATGTGGAAATCCATGTCAATTGTCATACAAGGCTGGACTCCTGAACTTAGCCTGAAGTTCTCCAAGCAATTAATGCCCCTTCAGTTTGGAGACCTAGGTCAGAGGTGTCAATGGATCAATGGTGTAATTTTCACTGCTGATTGGGAATCTGCGAAGTGGAGGGTCTTCCACAAGACTATGACACTGGAAACCTTTGTAGATCTTGTCGAAAATCCTGCTGTCTGTGGCAACTTTCTTGATGTGAAGGACGTCAAGCCCAGCCATCCTAGTTGGATAGATTCCATCCTAGACTCAATGATTGCATGGAATCACACAATGCATCTGAAGTTAACTCCAAATGTGAAGAACACCTCTCAGCTGAATGTAAACACCACTGGGCCCTCTTTGCTCCCTTCAGCTACCTGGACCTCATTGGGATGGTGGTTGGTCACCCATCCAGGATTCATGACATTCCCACACTATGATTGTTGTGAGATGTGCACCTATGTCATTGGGAACTTGGATGCCAAGATTTGGGGAGTTGTCTGCCCAATGTGAGGTGATTGCCCAACTTCGTTGACAGGCCTTTCCAAAGTCCTCCAGCAAGCAATCAATTTGTCTGACCAATATACCTTCTCTAAAGCAAACATTGCTACTGTTTGTCTCAAGGAAGGTGATGTCATGTGAGTCAATGACTTGTTGCATCTCTTGTTGGTGTTACGCTTGGCCTGGATAGGGACGAGCGTAGCCTTGAAAGATAGTTCAAAGGTTTTTGAGGTAAAGCATGCACTTAATGATAGCACAAAGTCTGAGGAAGACACTCCACTCAACAGTGGGAGCAACTGGTTCAAGGATTCAAAGAGCTGGTCTAAAACCAGAGGAAAGGCAAGGGTTTCAAGGTTCAAAGGCAATGAGTCAAATGCTCGAAGGAGTCTTAGAACGGAGACAAGGTTGATTCAAGGAGATCTAAGCTAAAGTACAAGGTATCGGTATCAAGGGTTTATATACTTGAGTACAATGGTTAAGGGCAAGCATAGAAGATAATAGAATGTGGTGGAAGGTAGTCACCGATGAAACAAGTGAGATAAGAGATAAGGCGATAAGGAGATAAGGCCTCTATGGAATGTGGATGAGTCAGCAATGAAGAGAAAGGAAGTCCAAGGACGAGAGTCGAACTATTGAGTACAAGTAAGAAAAGAACAAGTTGTAACAGTTGGCTTGACATTTTCTTGGAGCATACATAGGTTCCAACCCCCTGGTGTTCTCCATTGCATGTACACTCCAGTTGCATCCATCTTCAGTGGTGGCTAGTTTTACAACTATGAAACCATGCACCTGACCAGGGCTGTTCTGGCATTGAACTCTGTAGATAAGAAAGGCTCACTCACAAATGATAAGCACCCTGGTTTCATGCACACCTTATGTCGAGTAAAGCATGCTAATTGCCCTACGGTACTGATCAGAACCTAGTAAGTTGGTGGGACTTGTTCTGTGGTATTGTGGCTAACTGACCTCATAGAGATGATTGAAAAAAGGAGCATCCTCAGCCTTTTGTTGATAGTCATAGATTGAGACAAAAGCACAAGGGCCTGAGCAAGGGAAATGAAAATTCTTCAAGCTTGGAAGAAAGGGGGAAAATCATGTTCGGTTTAATGTGCCAACAGTCTCCTGTGTTGGATGAATATGACTGTGGATGAGGCAAGGAACTTTGTGGACCACTATGGTCCTTACTATTCTGGTGGAAATGATGTGGCCATCTCAAAGGAGGCCAAAGATCTCATAATTCCTGGTCTGTCTGGCTATCTGTAGTATATTTTATATATGTGTTGTTTCTCTAAACCATCATACCACAAGAAGAAAAACAAGGGAACAGGAAGCCAAGCAAGCATCACTGAATATCCCAAGGGGTAGATCTTTGGGTGACATGATATTTCCTAGGTTCAGGTTCTATGCTCCTTCAGCTGACTAAGGCGACCCAACAACAAACCCATTCAACCAAAGCCACTCACTCATTGAGTTTCACCTTGATTTGCCAGAAGAATGATCCAATGGTCATTGGTCTCAACTACTTAAATGTTCCTCTGTCATAATGGATGTGCTCCCTGAGCTGAGGGGAACATATTTTTGGTGTTATGATATGCCCTTGTCCAGTGAGCCACCCTGGCTTCCACCAGCCATCAGGAGGGCGCCCAGGGGATGGTTATGGGCCTTATCTTGCAAGTGAAGTCATCAGTCAGGAGGACATTTGCACACTTTTCACTTATGCAATGGTTCATTGCTTGTCTGGGGATGTCAATGTCTCCAGAACCCTGACCATCAGTTGAACACATCAAATGTATTCTTACCAAGATCAAGCCACACACATCATCTGTGGTCAAGGAGATAAAGGACCTGGGGAAGGAGGCCTATATTCTAGGCCACTATGGAGTCACCACTTACCACTGTTGACACCACAACATTTTGACAAGGATGCCACATGGACAGTGTCCTATTAGCTGTTCAAAGAAAACATTATGAAGAATAAGTTCAACTTTGCATTCTCTCATTGGAGAAAAGTGTTGAAAATAGTCAGTAATTGTGTAGAGTGAGTCATTTCTTTGGTAGTCAGGCCCCAGTGCCCGCGCTGATAAATAGCCCAAGATGGCCAGCGTATGTAAAGCCTGCACAAATGCAAACACTGGAGAGGGAGAAATCCCTTATAAAAATAGCAGAAAGGTGTCCAAGATCTAGCACTGTGTACACTCTTGCTCTTATTGTGCTCTGTTCTGCTCATCTCATGTCATGAATTGCCAGCCAGTCTCACCGACTATGAGGTGTGAGATCTCAACGATAAAATCAACAAGTTCTTGCATGGAACACGGCATTGGAAGACCCAAATGATTGCACTTGGAGGTGCCAATTACAGAAAAGATGTCATATGCTTGATGACAATGGCAAGGAAGTACTCAGTATCAAAGGCTACAAGTTCATCCCCTCTCCCCTATTCTTGTGCCAAAAAGCTCTCAGGAGTGCACAAGCTCTTCCAGAGTCGAAGGAAAGAGGAGGAAGAAGAAGATCAGTCGATGATCCAATACCCAACCTTTCTCAAGGTCTTGGACGATTGCTGCACATTCTGATTCACTGCCTGTAAAGGCCATTAATGGCAGAAAGCCAAAAGCCAACGGTGATGCCAGCATAGTGTCACATCCCAGATTTCGCCAAGTCCAACTCTGGTCAACTCCGGATGATCTTGGATAATCCTTGACCTAGGAGCAACGGACAGTCATGGAGTTACATCTCCGGACTTGTATCTTTTATTAGTCTCCTTTAGTTATAGTCTACATTTCACCTGTCAGTTTGTACAGCTGTTCTGGCTGTGTTCCACCTCCGTCCTGAGTCCTATGTACATTGCCTTTGCCTAGTAGTTTCGGACTCATACTTCCTCCAGATCTCTAGTGTATATAAACTCTGGTATTTCTCTGTCATACCTTCAGCACAAATATTAACTAAGTCACCTCTACTTCAAGTCTGACTTCCCTCAGTTGACCTTCCTTTACTTTAAATACGAGGACACAGGATTTGACAAAGGTGTGACACATAAGTCTTGTGTCAACGTCCTCACCCCTTTGTAATCTCTGTACTCCATACCTCCACACCTCCATTGACTTTGATTGAACCTCCATTCCCCTTGCACCCCTATTCCTTTTGGACCTCTGTTGGATTTGAACCCGGAGGAACTGGACTTGACACATAGCAAGCAAAGAAGATGCACCAAATGATAAAACCTTGCTTCAGAAGACAGACACGGCTCAGTAAGCAGTTGTATCAACCCCTGCATCAAATTTGATGCATGCCCATGCTCAGCTAGCTGTGTCATACATCTCATTCCTTTCAACAGACATCTCCCGCCACCTAAAATATCTGCAAGGGAGGAAATGGAAGGTATATGCCTCAAATTATAGAAAAAGGCACTGGTGAATGAGTATTTTCAGGGACTCGTAACTATAACTTATCCATTGGTTGTATCACTGCCAACACATCCTGATGAGCACCTCTGTTTACACTCTACATTTTGCTACAAGACATGAAGGGGAACATAAAGAAGTGACCATCTCAACTGACTGATATAAGGAGGGATGTGACTCTGGACTGTGATCAAGGATGTAGGTCAGAAGCTTAAAGACAATTCAGTGGGGCTCGGGCATTCTTGTACTGTGGATATATTCTGAAAAGGTGTTGGCTAAGCAAACTTGATGAGGTGGGCATGAGTACTTGCTTGGTTTCTTGGACATTGGCTGAGTCAGGGCAGTGCCATCCACATTGCCTGCTGCTGCTGCTGTACTTTCCAAGACTGTGACTGCCTTGTAAATGTAGAATGGTATATTCAAACAGTCACATTTCTCGATCACAAGCTGGAAATGCCATTGATCATCTCCAGTGGGTTTATCAAGGCCAGCAACAAAAAAGAATACCTCAAGGATGGAAAGGCATATACATATATCCAATATGTGTTGACTGGTTGAATAGAACTTGTGTGATTTTTGTCAAACATTTCAATGCCAAAGCAAAGTCACCAGTGGCAGTAGTAATCTCGACGTGCCATTTGCACCATCGTCAGTGACAGTCCTATTGCACGTGCACCCCTATATTCTCCTTGATCATATTATTTGTATATGTCCTTGAGTTTTGTCCATTCCACCACATTTTTTAATATTGTTTCCTCAAGCCATACAGTATCTACGACCATGTCTCCAAGTGGTGGCAACCCCTGGCCCTCTTTGCAATGGTGTAGTACTTATGGATCCTGCTAAGAACACCTTATAAAGATGGTAAAGGTGATTGAATGTGAGCTTGAGCACTTGTGGGGTGATAGAAGGACAAGACACAGTGTTGGCAAGCAGTCTGGATATCTATGGCTGTCCTGCCTATGTATGGTATGAGTGTTGCTCACGAGGGTGGTGGTTGGTACTGCCCTGTGTAGCTGGCGACATAGACATCAAGGTCAAAGAGATGGGCATCATTGTCGGAGTGCTTGTATCACATGTTGGTTTGTAATTTCATAATCGAATCAGGTCAATGTTCATCATACTGGCAACAGTCCAAGAAACTCAAGATGTGTGTTGGATGGAGTGTTGGATGTCCAATGTGGAGCTTGCCAGTCTACCACTCTGCAGGAAATTTGACTTGAGTAATTGAGCTAAAGATGTGTTTTTGCAGGCCAATGTGTAATTATGCAGTCATTCATACAAACAGTCAACCTTTCTGCTTCACCAATGTGAGCACACCATTTTTTTCTTTCTTTGGAGGCACTGGCAGTCTTTTGTGTATGACAGTAATGTATTGGCAACTGTCCCTTCCTCTCATCAATGACCATCTCAGAGAGGATACCTTCTGTCCCATCCTTTTCAGCACATGCATGTGCTTCTTCATTCCTCTTTCAGGCTTCCAGCAGATGGTCATCTCCACTTCTTGTTTCTGTTTCTCAACTCGGTAGGCTTCCATGAAGAGTTCTTCATATGCTTGTACCAGAGATGAGCTTGTCAATCATAGCTCATAGGTGGTTATAGTCTGGTCTCTGTTGTCACATAGGTCAACTATGTACATGGCCCTATAAGGCAAGGGTAGCTTACCTTGATGGTATACTTTTGAACAGCCTCTAGTTCATCTGGTATAGTTTCTTCGACTGTTGATATACCAAAGATCGCATTTTGCACCATGGTTGACAGCTTGCAAGATAATGATGGCAGCGCTTCCCATGCCAAATTCAGTGGGATCAAACAATAACATTGAATGGTCCCCAAAATCTTCAGACAGTGGGAACAGCAGTTTGTTGTGGAGAGAATTTCAGCAAACATGAGTTGTGATTTTGAATACCAAGGTGACAAATTTCACACTGGGTTCAAGGTTATGTTTGAAAGGCATGTTTACGATGGATGACACAATGAAAATGCACCTTGGTTGTTGCTCTTGGGGATCAACCACAGACAGCTGGTCATCTATCTGTTTTTCAAACTGAGCTGTCACTTTGAATGTGATGTTACCTACATATTGGATAGGGTTCCAATTAAAAGGTCAGGTCAGTGGGTTCGTCAGGGCCACAGAAAGCACACTTTGATGATTGCTTGGATAATGGAGATCATCAAGTCATGTTGGATGAAACAGGCTGGTGCTCGGATGGAACATCTTGTCTCTCGTTTTACAACCAATGAGGTGTGAATGGATGTGAAATGTGTACAAAATTCAGCAAAGTGGTGCCAAGGGCAGAGACTGGGCTATGGCAAGAGTACAGGTCACTACTGACGACATGGGAACAAATCCCTGGTTACACTGTAGAACCAGTGATGGCAATTGGCGAGGATTGACTTCTCTTCTCAAACCACAATTGCAGGTGCCTCTTGGTGTTGAGTTGTTGCCATGTTCCCCTCTTTTGGCATGCGGAGTCGCAGACGCATGTGAGGAGCAGTGACCTTGGGCCATTCCAGATAGCTAGATATTGATGTCACCTTGTGCAGCATGATATTTCAACAGGTTGGTTACTGCTCCGACTGCTGAAGGGTTTCTGCGCAATGTGGTACCATGGAGGACAATGTCTAAAGAGGAAATTGACATATATATGCTATTGGGTCATGATAGCCATGGTCATCAAGTGTTTTGACAGCTTTCTGAGATATTGTTTGAAGCTGCCAGGCATAATCATCATTGGTGACTTGATCTAATGCAATTGCTGGCATACCTAGATCTTCTGTAAACTACACATGGATGATGTAGTATCAGATGCGGGATATGTCTCAGAACCAGTGCTGGACAAGGCAATGTTCCATTATTGGCACAATGGTTATGGATGTGCTGCGCAGTGGTGGGCATTGGAGATGGGGATGTGAACACCAAAGGGAGACAGACACATACTTGCGACAGATGGGTGGAAGCCAAAGGTCCCCATTTGCCAGATTCAAATATCAGTAATCTCCCTTGTATATCACCATCTTTACTGCTAATTGATGGCCAGCTTCAAGGTACTCCTTTTGGAAGGTTTCCACTTGACTTCTCACTGTCACAATAATTCCAGTTCATGCCAATGACTAAAGCCCATGTGCTACTTTGTCCACACAGATCACATTCATGGAGAACAGGCACCATGCAGCTCCTTTCTCTCTACTTCTTTGTTCATTTTCAGGTGCATTATACTCTTCTGCAACCAGCCATGGCAAGCAAGATTCCTACTACACCACCATCCAAATCCATGTTCCTTGTTCCAAATACAGTGCCATTCTTGCACCTGATTTCACAGAGCAGTTGCTGCACTGGTGACCTGTTGTGTATTTGCTACGGACCACTAGATACAAACGGACTTGGGTTTATCTATATTACATAATCAGGTAGATAACCTTCGCTCAGATGTGTAGATTACACTTCAGTCCTGACTTGTATCAGTACTGAGGTGAGACCCATCCATTCATACAGTTTACCCTGTACTCATTATATCCAGTACCTTCTACAGGTTATGAGCCTCTTTGTGCTGAAGCTCTGAACATGTGCATACATTCGCTTAGGTCATGCATATATTCACTAGGATGTTGTCTACTGTTACAGAAGAAGTCAAGTTACCGAAACTTGACGCGTCAGGCAAGGAGTGGATCACTTGAAAGGTCCAACTCCAACTAGCCGTGACCAGTCGGGGACTATGCGGGTACCTCGATGGCACAAAGAAGCCACCTGTGGATCTGGTGATAGGAAAATCAGCTGGATGGACACTGACAACACCTACTGAACTGAAAGAGGTTGTGGATTATGAAAAGAATCTGGAGACCTGGCGTGAAAAGGACTCGAAGGTCCACCATATCATGGTGAATACACTTCCCAACTCCCTACTCATGCATCTCGTGAACAAAAACTCAGCCCATGAATACTTCATGACTCTTTCGACTCTCTTCAAGCACCATTCACTTGTGGCTAGCTCTGAGATACAATGCCAACTTGTGGAACTCAAACTTAAGGAGGGCGGAGACGCACATGCGCATATAGACAAGCTCATCACACTTCGTGAAGAACTGGCATCAATCAGATGACAGGTAGCTGATAAGAACATGTTTAGCTTCGTATATGCGTCACTTCCTCAAACTTACAACCCTGGTCTTGCTGCTATCTCATCCACAATGCATCTACAAAGCAAAACCTTTACCGCCGACAAGTTAATAGATGTTGTACTTGAGGAGTATGACCGCCTTACCTTGCAGGATGGCAGAAAAGGGAAGAAGTCAAACGGAGCAAGTGAAGACGCAGCCTTTGGGGCGGATGCCTCGAAGAAGGGGAAGGGCTATCAACACAGAACGAAGTTCAGCAGGAACTGTTACAACTGTGGTTGGCCTGGACACAGAGGGCGCGAATGTTGGAAGGAAGGTGGTGGAAAGGCAGGCCAAGCTCCCAAAACATGGAAATCATGTGGCAAGAAGCCTAAAGATGAAAAGGACAAAGGGAAGTCAGCCCATGCATGTACGCACACAACAGAATATCAACCTGACTGTGCATGGCTGGCAACACGCGGAACCATCCAATGATGCCTATTCCTTTATGGCTTGAGATGATAGTGGGAACACCCCTGAACTTTACAACAGCGGTGCTTTGCAGCATTTGTCACTGTATCAAGCACGGTTCCTTAACTTCACATCGATACTGGCTAGACCCATCAGGGGAGCCAACAACGGAACCTTCGACACTGTCGGAAAAGGAGACCTACCCATATTTCTACCAAACGGGGATTCTCGATCACATATCATCTTGAAAGACATGTTATATGCACTGGCAATGCGAGTAACTTTGGTGTCAATCAGTCGCCTAACAGAGGCAGGCTGTAAAGCAGTCTTCAATGGAGGATCTTATCAGATTTTTGATCCTCAGCAGAAGCTCTTACAGGTCAAAGTCACAAATGGCCTATACCGAACCCAGAACAACTATTCAGACTCAATGGCAGCAACTGCCAACAGCAAGAAAGAGCTTATGCTAGAAGACTTACATGCCCGTTTATCTCATATCGGGATAGTGACAATTCATGAGATGGTGTCCAAAGGAATGATAACCGGTGTTAGACTTCAACTCATGCACAAACAACACATCCTTTGGCTTGCAAGCATCGGAATCATGATCAGGATTGCCATATATCATCTGCACTTATTGTTACAGTCACCTATATTCACCTATTTCCCAGTCCTATATATTACTTGATATTTGACTTACCACACAAATAGTCCAGGGCCTATAATCTGGACACTACACTTGTACTTTGCCAGTCAACTACCATCTCTTTCCTATACTTCCAAAATTCTTACAACCCTTCACATGGTCACAATCTAGGCTATGCACTCCACATGTTATCATACTCCCTATCTAGTGCATGTTGTGCACAGGTATATACAGTATGCCTATCTTTCAATAACTATGTATTTCAAATGCCTGGGGATGCTCAAGGAATATCATGGCCTGAAAGATGTTTAGAATTGATATGCAGCATGGTGAAACATCACTCACTCTGCCAATGACATCATGCCATTTTATTTTGCAGACTGTGGTTCGTGGTTCTTGGTGATGTGGGTGAGAACAGCAGTATTGAAAGCTTTGTCCACTTGGTAATTACCACTCTGCAAACTTCAACAAATATCTGAAGACAGTTCAGTTTTGTTGTAGATCTCCCATAAACATGGAACAGATGAATCTTGACATATTTGATGAGTTCCATATGAGTAACATTGTATTAACACTGCTTACTTCATTAGATTGGGTTGTATATGACAAGAACACATCCCTGGAAATACTTGGCAAGCAGTATTTCTATGACATTGACAGTGTCCCAAAAGAGAACCTAATTAAATGTACCATCCTGGATTCCATCAATGTAAACATGACAGAAATATTCCCCTGAGGCCTCTTGCCATCCTCACTGTGAATGTGGATCCTATGATGGCCAAAGGAATATGGTGATGTGGTAGTGGTCAAAATTTCCACTTACTCCACATTTCATGGTCAACAAGGTTATCTAGCTGTGTAAAGTTAACATGTAACAAGCTGTTCAAGTACCATGTCCATCATCACCAGCATTCACTAGTGGAAGCCAAGACCAAGGCAGTTAGTTCTGCTGATTTTGTTTCAAGTGGAAAATGTCATACAGGCTGAAGAATAGGTGATAGTGACAGTGAAACTGCTCGAGATGAGGAATGTAATGTCCTGGCAGATTGCACTTGATGGTTGGATTGGTGGAGGGTGGCAATGGGCCGTGTGCAGTATGCCCATAGGTTTGTTGTTGTGAGCAGAGATGGAGTACCGTAACTCTGGGATAAACATGAGTATAAGTGTTGTATTTGTTGCCAAATACTCACAGCCATGGATACTGAACATCAAGGCTTCATCAGTGACCCTGACTTGGATGAATGACTGGGACTTTGGGAGCCATGAGGAGTTGTGGCAGTTTAATGTTTTGGCAGTTATATGTTACATAGATGCCATGTGAATCACAGCAAGGGATGGAGAGAGAGAGAGCATTGACCATGACAGTGGCAACAATGAGATCCAGGCATGGATGGCTGGTGACAACAACAAAGACTTACAATGGGTGATCTTGATACATTTGCCACCACCACTTCTTCTTAACTTATCACACCAGTGATATAATGTACCAGTAGCTGATCTTCATCTAGATTCTTCTGTTTCACTGTGTACCTCACTGTCCAGAGGCTGGGAATATGAACTGTTAGTGTGATTCAGATCACAGCACTTGAATGGTATACTTGTGAGTGTGTTGATCTCCAACTTGTTAGCACTGTATAGAGTGAGAGCAATGTCTTATAATATACATGTGCAACTCACTATGGATTTATTAGCGACGAGATGATGGCTGATATCAAGCCACAGAACATCTTGGTTGGCCTTGGTAACAAAGTGCTTACCCCCTCTTTGTTGTTGATTTCAGTCTTGCTAAACACTGTTGCAACCCCTATGACTGGGACCTGTGTTCCATTTGTCCACAGCTGCTGCCTCACTGGTACACCAGCATTTACCTTAATCAACAGCTACTTGGGAGTACAGTTAGGACATCATCATGATATTGAGTCCTTGACATATCTCCTCATCTACCTGTTATGTGGCTTGCTACTATGGTTGACTAGCCGCTTTACTGAAATAAATCATTTGTCAAAATTTGAGTGCAAGAGGAAGAGAGGCCCATCAAATAGTTGCACATTTTGCTCTGAGAATTTGTTGCCCTTCTTACCTATTCACAAATGCTCATCTTTCCAAGGAGCATAACTCCTCCCTCTTCATACTCCTCAGTCCACATCAAATTTGTCAGACATCGTCCATGATCTCAGTCTCAGTCTCTGTACACTGGCCCTCAACTCTCTGGATCATTCAACGTCTATTACCCACTCTCACAGCCTTGTTTGTGCCACTACCTTCATCATCACAGTCTATCACCCACTCTCAGCCTTATTTACCACCATCACCATCACTCAATCCAATACTCATATGAAGGTTGTGCCAAGGGGAAGTATACCTGTCAAACTGGGAGTAAATGATTTCCACTCAAGTGCCACACCTTTGATACCTTTGATACCTTGGTAACCATCACAATGAGTAACAATAATTCATGAACCATTTTTTTCATTCATCTCATGAGAATTTCCAAGCCTACTCTCCTGCTGCTTGACTCATGTTCATATGCAAGTGATACCTGTTCTAGGTAGTGCTATTTTGTGTGTCAGATTATGTAGTTTATCTGTTCTATTTGTCCTGCTTGTTTTCACTATGTGGTTGTGATTTTTCCCTGTAGCCTACATACAAGTAGTTGTCCCATCAGTTACAAACCAGCCATTGTAGCTAACCACCGGGTCGAGTTAACAGTTGGACGAGTGTTAGATTTCATGATGGAAAGTCAAGCTGATTGCAGCTAAGGCCAGTTCTTGTTAGCCAAGCTGCAGTAACACAAGCAGCAGCAGGTGGTGCAGGAGTCACATTGCTTGTGGCTTGAAAGTTAAAGTAGGTTGTATCACAATGCTGAATGTGGAAAAGGGGTTGGAGCAAAGGCCCATAATGACAAGAAGGGGATATGCTCAAGAAGTGTGTGGTGATTGATGTCAAGAAATGTCATGGTGGGTTTGGAAGCTTGAGGAGTGTGCACATAACAATTTTAGGGAGCAAATATTGCTCACTGCCACTCAAATCATTGCTGTTTGGGTGCTGTTTAGGCACCCTGTCCTCGTCACTACATTACTATTAGCTGTGTGGTGTCAACCACAAGGCAGTGCCACCTCTGACAGTATTTGTCAGAAGGTAATGAAAATTTAGACAAATTGATTGCATACTGCACAGCAATCCTCCATTGGGTACTAAGCGGCATCAAGGAAGGTCGAAGCCTGACCTTCAAAGTCACCGTGTGAGTCTTGATATTAGGTTAAGATCTTGCTATCCCAACAATGCAAGATATTGCTCTTGTGCTGAGATTTTGATGAGACAAGGAGATGGAGAGAAGAAATAGGTGTGACTGGTTCCCCAGTCATGTATCTACAACAGTATATATACATCAAGAATCTGCATGGACTGATAATCAGAATAAGCAGAATAAGCTAACCCAGATTAGGAATTGGAAAGGTGGAAAAGATAAGTTCTAACATGCAGATTTGTATGTCATTTAAGAACATACAAAGTGAATTACATTTCTTCTTTCGGCAGGTGATAATCTCTGAGAGTCTGAGAAAACACATACTTAGCAGAGAGTCTGCCACCACTTGGTCTCATGGTCTATGGGTACAGTCTCACAAGAATGGAAGATAACATCATTCCCAGTGACTGTAAAGCCACAACAAACCTGTCTTCAGTATATTAGTGAGGCCCATTGCAAATGAGACTGCACATTCCACAAGGCCAAATACTTCACTTCCAAAGAACAGAAGCACTTATGCCATCAGCTCCAAAGGCCAAAATAATTTTTTAATTATGGGATGTTCACATATGTGACTCTGTCACAGGTGCAAGATGCAAGTTGCGAGGCCACAAAATGCGCTCGCCTTTGTTCCTGGGTGAGAATCCTGTGCTCTCGGGTGTTGGGGCGTTTGGGTCGGCCCTTGTAGACATACTCTCCGTCGCCTGGAACTCTGGTGAGTGACACTCTATCGAGCTCAATGTGACTGGTATACCATCAACAGCTGCCTGACATTGGTTGCAGACTTAATTAAGTTCTGTGATAAGGTCGAAAGTGTCATTTGATTCATTGACACTCTGTGTAGGCGAATTGGGGGCGAGTGCAGTTGGATGTAAGGGCTCATGGGGTCTTTCCATTGCACTTTTTCTTTGCTTGTTTCTCTACAAATGAATGAATGTCTAAGATTTCCATTCACTCCCAGATCCTCCAATGGGTACCCAGTCAGAAATGCCATTATCGAAACCAGGTGAGCTTGCTGGAGGACAACCTATTTTGCCCTTCCATTAATGGGTCCGCTCTCTTCCTCCTCCAATGGCATTGCTGATAGTGAAAGGGCCTCTTACAGACTTGTCATCAAAGGCCCCACCCAAATCCAGCACTCATTGTTTGGTTTGCTCTGCTGGCACATGTAGCCTCTGCAGTCGATGCACTGGACAAATTTGGCTCCCCCTCTTGGGAATCGATGTTGCTTGGTGTGAGGGAGCACTTGTGCTTGCATGTCTACAATGTGGGGACATGAATCTTCAATGGGGTTGGGTTGAACATGATTTCTCAGAGGTGATGATCAGAAAGGACATCATGGGCTGCTGCCATTTATTTTATGTGTTGTGGTACCCCACTTAGTTGAAGGATCATTGTCTGCCGAATTGTCTCTGCTGGCTTGCTTTGTCCACAAGTACTGCTCCACATGCCACCACTTGGAATGTAACAATGTTGCTGGCCAACCCTTCAAAGGATACAACTGGCCTTGGTGGTGTGACACCATTCCTGGAGAAGACCTTCTCTAGTACTCTGGAATCAAATGGTTGAATATGGTGGGTATATAGAGGGATGAGTTCCTTGAGAGAAGACCAGGCCTGGTGGATTTAAGGGTTAGTTTGTAGACAAGTATTACAGTTTGCCACTCACTAATTCCAGCTGAGGGTGCACAGACTTAAGGCATGAGAAAACCCTCAAGGGGGGTGACAAACCTCTGCCAGCAGCAGGTTGTGAAGTTGCTGGAAGCCATTCAGAAAGTTTCGCTGTGTTCATCCAGATGGCTGGCAATGATCCTCAACATTCCAGGATATGTCTGAGATGAGCCCACCTCATGCAGTATGGTTTTACCAGCTACTGGAAAAGAAAATGGTCCAGAGGGAGGACTGAAGTTGAGCCAGTTGATCTGAGAGACAATGCAGATGCATTGACAGCATATCTCAACCAGTGCTACCAGAATGCGAAGCTGAACTGCCTGCTGCATGACCACTCCAGCAGTAGGTCATTAAGAAATGAAATATTTCTCCAGAAAGAAAAAGTGGTGTTGTGCCTGCATCTGCTACACACCTCTCTATGAGTCTCCTTACATCTTTGAAGGAGTCCTTCACTCACATGATGGGCATGCAGGTTGTGAGTATAGCAGGCCCCTCCACCCTTCGTGGAAATAAACTAAGTCATTGTACCAGCTTTTGCTGCTGGTGCCCAGACTTCTCTGCAAAGCCAGGCCTGCAGCCTTCTTCATTGTGTCCAGGTATTCTTTGCCAATGCATATCTTGACCGCTCCATGGTCATATCAGACTTAGGCTATGAACCTCCTGCCTGCTGCAACATAATGACAAGCATATTTGGAGGCGATTGAGAGTTGATGAAATGCTGCATAAAGCTTATGGCTCCTGCCATCACTGCAGCTCTTTCCATTATTTTTCATGCCAGCAATTTTTCAGATGAAAAGCTATGACTACTACTTAACCATGCTGCATATACTGGAAGAAAAGCAGGAAGCACTCACATTCTCTCATGTGTTTGTATATTGCATGTTGAGATCCAACTCCAGCCCATGTTGCACATATCTGTCAGAAAGCAGGTGCTCCATGAATGTGAGCAGGATCAGTCAAGTTAGCAGCCTATATCATATGCCATACTCTTTTCCTACCCATCCCCACTATACATTGGCACAACCATTATGATGAGCATAGCATGGCACTGGCACCACCACCTTGTTGTCATTGTTGACACAGTGTGCTCTTATTCTAAAAGGTTGCCCACTCAATAAAAAGTTGTGCTTCCACACCAGAAAGTAGCTCTCCTCCTCAAAAAAGTAGCACACTGCAACAAAAAGTTGTGTGCTAATTAAATGTGGAAATGGATCCTTATACATATCATTCCCATTGCCTTAGAACCAGCTCTGAAGTACACCCCAACCAAATACCTACCCTGCCTTTACCTTTGTATTTACACCCAATGGCATCATATCCATGCCCACACCAGCATTCTCCATAGACAGAGCCTACTCTGCATTACCTTGTTCATGGTGCTCGTTGTCCACCTCTTCCAAGTGATAGCAGAGGAGGCCTGACTGATCCCACATGGTTGAGTGAACCCTCAATATGAGGAAATGGAAAACAGTCTGCATATACATCCAAAACAGTGCATGACAAATATGTGAGCCAAAATGTATATTAGTCAAAGTAAGAGCAAACTGAGTTTGGCCGATCTGCCAGATGTGCCATGTGCTGCATTTGGTGGACTGTTGGGGAAAGGAGGTGTAAGCAGTGTGGAACTGGATAAACAGGGGACAGTAGCCAGTTGGTGTGGGCAAGGGCTAAGCATAACTTATGGAAGATGGGAATTCACTAACTTACAGTGTAAAACAAATGTATCCTAATATATAGTAACTAAATGGTGATGTCCTGTGCCTAGCCACCAGTCGAGTCCTTGTCTCATATCCTTCCCCACCTACTGATTGCCTGAGTTCATCGACCCACAGAAGGCCTTGGATAAGACATCATAAATATATTCCTTTTTGGTCTGAAAGTTGAGAATGTACTTTGGATGTACACTGGGAGATCATATGATACCCTGGCATGCCATTTTATTTCGATTGCAGGGCATTCTTGCAGGTATATAATATATCACAGGCTGCAAGCCAACCAGCCAAATTTCAAGTGCATAATGTGTGGACGATGATATTGTGAGTTCTGGGTAGTGTTTCAAAGTCCAGTTGGCAACTAGTTGTGCAACTGGACTGCAGTTGTAGTTGTGATGAATTGCTGACCAATCCAGTTGCCAGTTACGACATCTTAAGCAACTGAAAATATCAGTTGCAACCAGTGTACAGCCACATACCTAATCAGTACAAATTTTTCAGAATGTTTAGCATTTCATTTCAATTTTATTCACCCATTGACATTGCTAGTCAGACTCTAATAATGACATGACAGTTGAAAATATGTATATCTCATGATCATGTGGATCAATTTGGGTGAATATCAGGTCAGCAGAAAGCTCAGAGTCAATACCAGTGGCATTCTATTTAACTACTGCAAAGCATGATTCCCACAGAATAGGGGTCAAAAGACCTGTTGCAACTGGTTGCAACTCTTTTGGACTGGTGTTTTTTCGGTCCAGTTGCCAGTTGCAGGTCCCTGGAACCTTCCCAGGACCAGTTTCAGACTGGTTGCCTAATTAGGAAGGTAGAAAACCAGACTTGACTATACTTTCAAACAGTAGTTCTGGGATCAGCAAACCAATGGATCTTCACAGGGCCATCAGTAAAATGAATGCAATGCAAAAATTTGAACATACTATATACCCAGATGTATTTGGCATGAACTGGTGCCAGTGGTTGTACCTCCAGCAAAAATTCCACTGGATGAGACTTAGCAGCTGCCACTGCGTGTTCCTGCCCATAAGCTGCAGGATGTTAATGATAGGAAATGAATGGTATATTGGCATATCTGCCAGAGGCAGGCAGATTAATTGAGGACCAAATGCAGTGGAAGAATATTCAGAAGTGACCATAAAATCACTTGCACAAGGTGGCATCAGCAAGGTTGGTGCAAAATGACGGCATGAGGGGATTGATCCTCAAGTCCAGTGCTGATATCCTTGTAAGCAACTTTACATAAAAAGAGTGTCTCTCAGAGGAGAGGAGAATTTATGGCCAGATGGAAGTTAATTGGTCTTATTCCTGAGTAGACCGCACCAGTCTATTGTCTCACAGATTACTGCCAGTAGTGCTTGGTCCTGGGTGAGAGAGATTGTTGGGGAGGGTGATCTGATAAGAGCACATATCCAATACAAGCAGTGGTCTCCTTTAAAGTGAGCCACCATTTTGGGGCTCTGTGTAGGAATATGAGTCACGATCTGGATGGACTTTACTATAGATAGGGTTCCATATGGTACATTTAGTGCTTGAAGGTCCCTTTCTAAGACCATAAAAAACCAAAACTGGACTGGACTGGAACTGACTAGGACCACTGAGTCCTGAATGGAGCAGTCATTTGAAATTCAACATTAAAACAGTCTTGGTCTTATGGTTTGGCAGAAATGTAAAGACTGGTTTTCTTGAGAATCAGTTACCCCTATACCACCACCCCATTCATGGGCACATCCTGTCACAATTTTTTCTTTTCTTTTGTACTCACATGTTTGACTTTCATCGATGGACACTTGTTCTTTTCTCACTGATTCACCCATATTCCGTAATTGCTTTCCTTCATCAGTGACACTTCCTCCAACTTCTATAACCTTCTATGATCTTCCATGCCTGACCTAAACCATGTACTTGGGTATATATACCCTTGATATCTCTTTCTTGTACCTTAGCTTAGATCTCCTTGAATCACACCCTACTTGCCTTTGTGTCTAAGTCTCATCCCTGGCCCTAGATCAGCCCCTTGACTCTTTGAACAGTTGTTTTCACTGTTAAGTGGAATATCTTCTCTTGGACTTCACATTACCACTTACTCATTGAACCTTTGAACTATCTTTCAAGGCTATGCTTGTTCTTTTAACCCAGGCCAAGTGTAACACATACTCTATTTTTTTTTTCTGATTTCCAGCTATTCTTCCTGATTTTATATGAAGATTATATACTCTACAATGACATGTGTTGTGAAAATAGCCATATCTCCTGACCCTATGGAGTGTCTACTAAATCATGACCTGCATGTCCAAAACATGATTCCCATGCCATTATGTAGTAAGCAATGGTCCTTTCAAAAGACCAGTTTAGATTGGTCTTAACTAATGTCAAGATCTTTTAGGACCAGTTCTTTATGGTCTCGCTTGGTCCAGTCTTGGTCTTGGTCTTTCCAAAAAAGGCAAAAAGACTGAACTGAGCTTGGCTTCCTATTAATACATTGATTTGATAACACATTCAGCATGATGTGTTCTAAGATTTTTATTTCTTCTGGGCAGTGTATCCACTTCACATATCTCATAGTATGTTGCACTGGAAACATCTGATCTTAAGGGAGCTAGTCATGGTGCAATACAGGAATTGTTGGATTGGTCATCTGATATCTGGTTGGTGTATGTGGTACCATAGCAATTGCATCCACTCTTGGCCACAACACTGCTTTCTAAGCTCAGAGCAGAAGAGTACCTGCTTGTATGCTTTTGAACTGAGAAGAAATAATAGGAATGAAAGTAGACACCTGCAGGACATGCTGCAGCATCCAAACATTCATTCCTGGAAGATGAGATAGGCCAACAACTATAAAATTTGAGAGTCTCAGCTATCACTATGAACATGCACAATATCTGGCACAAGTTTCACAAACACAGCACCTCTAGACCTGCCCAGCCAATAAGAGATGTCAATGCCCATTTTTGACATTGAGTCGACCTCACTCTTCTCAGATAGGCCAACCTTACATCTGGCTAATACATATATGGAGATTGCAGATATTGGTTCCAAGTCATTGTCTCATTCAGAAGATGGCTTGTCTTTCCCATCAAGAGTTTCTGACTCAAACATTGTATCACATCCAAACTCTGAGCCATCATCCACTTCCTTGGACCAGCTGACACCATCAGCCCAGCCCTATATCACACAATTTGGAAGCTGACATTAACATTATGCCAGTAGTACTAGCAAGTGTTGCTGACTCAAATGATTATGAAATAACACTGATTATCATTACTAGAGATGTTGAAACTGGTCATCAAGCTAAAGAACCTCCTGTATATTTCTCAGCCACAGTATAGTATATTATTCTTGTTGTCTGACATTTGATGCTAGAATGATGGTGCCACACGAATTATCTGTCATGGTGGTCAACCAAAGTACTTCCAAATCTGTTGCTTTGAGTCCTTGGAAGCAGCTATGCCAGGAGGAACACAATGTACCATGCCCAAGAAAGAAGGAGTAAGGTGGCAGCCTCTGTCCACCAAGACTGGATGGTAGAGATATAGAATTTGAAGAAACAAGTCTGTGACATTGTCTCATGCCTGGTGATTAATCCAGCTTTAGAAATATAAAGACAAAGCTACAAAGCTTGTATGTGTATGCACACTATCTAGTTGTTACAACTAACAAGTTGGATGCCCCACAGGTCACAAACAGTGCTATTCTCAACATGCACAACTCCACAGTGAACTAAGAGCATTGCTGCATAGCAGTACTAGAGAAAGTGTGGTCAGTGGTGGGGGAGGAGTGTAGATGAGTAGATATGCTATGGTGGGAGGGGCAGGGCCTATGTAGACCTAGCATGCCATGAATCACAATCAAGAATTCCCCAATCAAATAAAAAATATGAAACTATTTACTAATATCAATACATGGAGCAAAACAACATGAGAAGGAACATTTGGTATGCCAAGTGATAACCTATGACAACATAGCATGAGGCACTTTCCCATATGGTCATTTTTTACTGGGCTATAGTGTTCACCAGTGAGTCTGCCATTCCAAGATGATCTACACTGCTATCAAAGTTGTTTGACAACCTCACCCATCTCACAGAAGAGAAAAGAAATGCTAGGTAGTAAAACCTTTGGTTGCACATGGATGCCTATGTGATGTGGGTTATAATAGGGTTGCAACAACACATCTGTTGATGTTAGTAGAAGTTGCTTGTAATTTTATGGTACTGCAACATGTTCTCCTGGTGGGTATTTCTACCCCCTCCTTTAGGTTCCTTGCAGTGAAATTGAAGGCTTCATCAATGGTCATGGATGCTGCCTGTCCTGGTTCTGCATATATGCTATCCAGTAAGGCATCCCCACATGTCTGTGCCAAATCTACTCATTAGCCAAGTAGGTGCTCCAGGTGCAGGAGTGCCTCATTGATACCATTGCCCACTTCACTCTGCACCAAGGACATGACAAAGTAAGTGTGGAAGTCAAAGTGGTTGATCTTTCCCTGAATCAAGATTTGCCCTGACAAGGGATTGCCAATGTACAATCATTTGTGGGGGGGTGGCTGACTTGGGATTTTTGATACTCTTCTGTCAATACTTTTTGAAATCGTCAGTGAGTCTTGCCACTCACTGAAGATAGTCATATGAGTATAGGTGGAGGGGGGACATACAATTGGGCATGCAGTTTCAAACCTGCGAAAGTTCTCATCATGGGGCTTACTGCTACCCCAACTGCAGTCCTTCCAGGCCTGTTTAGGGAGCTACATTGTTAGTTCACTACCACTTCTCTCTACACTCTGGAGGATTGTTTTCACTTTCCCACAAAGGCCACCATTATATCATATCTAGGCTATGTGCTCCAGAGTTTTACAGCTTATGCCTTATTCATCGACATTTCTGCACTTGCACAGACCTGACTTCACAATTACCCAATGGTACAACCAATCTGCAAGATGCTGAGCTCATTGACCTTGATGAACCCATTGAAGTATGCCAGAAAAATTGCAACTGTGACATTAACTATTTCTTCATGGACCCATATCTGGTTGGTGGCAAGAAATATAGGGACTGCAATATTTTCTTGTAAGAGCTAGCTAGTTCAGGATGCACTAGGGAATTGTAGAATAACTTGATTAATTGCTAATTGTGGTATGTGACTAGTGGTACGTGATTTTGAGTATCTAGATTTGGGCAGTCAAACTCCTTCAAACTTCAAATGGTTTTGCTCATTTTGCTTGTGGGTACCATGCATTCAAAATATGCTATCTGCCACTCGCCAGAAGAGGTCTTGAACATCATGGACATACAAGGAGGTTAACTTGCTCCTCAACTTCTTGTATTCCCATCAAGAAAAGATAGCAGATACAGGTGTATTTTCCCTCATCTGTGTATAATGAGGTGACCCACTGAGTACTGGACTGAGTATCTTCAAAAGAACAAAACTGGAGCCATTATTGCAACAAAGTGGTTAAATGAATGTCCAAACCATTCCTCTGTCACTATCTAGCTCAAACAGACATATCTCCACTAAAGATTTACCTTGCAAGATGTTGCTAATGCAGTCAAGATGTATGAGAAGATCTCTCCTCCCCTCCTCCTCCTGTTCCTGATGTTTTGTTATCTTTATCATAGTCCAAAAAGTGTCACTATTTTCAACTATCCCATCCCCTTCTCTCTGCTGGGCTATCAGCCAGCCCTCATTATCATCACTCAATATCCTGTCTCAACAACTATACCAAGCCAAAGGCAAATCAAAAACTGAGATACCACTTGATTCTTGTAAAAGCACTTGAGCCACCATTGGCACAGCATCAATGGCAGCTATCACAAGACTAAATAGCACACTGAATCACATCATGGATGTAGTCAGCCTGAACAAGATGCCAGCCTAGGCTGAGAAGGTCAAAAACTGGACTGGATCAGACTTTTAAACACTAAGAGGAGCCATTGTCATCGGGGTTATCTGGATCCATCATCTCCACCACCACCACCTCCTGCTCTAGCTCCTGGTAACAGAGTTTCAGGGTGGTCATCACCCCAGAAGTGTTTTTCATCTGCTGGTAAGACCTGGAAACGAGGACCTTCTGAAAATTGGTCTTCAGGGAGTGGAGATGGGGTAGGACCAGCACACCACCTTGAAGAAGCTGAAGATGCAGCATGTTAGGTCAAACTGATGAATTTGCCAGGTATGGTGCAAGTGCTGCCAAAGGCAGTCTGCAACATGTTGGTATAAGAGGTTTGGGTGGTATGCATAGCCATGAAGGTTTGGAAGGGATTTTGACAAGTGGAAATACAAATATTCTATCAAGTCCAGATCCTCTGGATTCAAGTCTGGCAGAGGTTTGAAGGGAATAGAGATAAAGGGGAATGGAGGTTCGACTGAACATTGACGGAGTTACAGAGGTATGGAGAGGTGAGGACATTGGTGCAGGATTTATATGTCATGCCCTTGTGAAGTCTCTTGTTCTCGTATATAGAGTAGAGGAAGATAGAGAAGGGAAGTCAGACTCAAATGGAGGTGACTTAGTTAATATTCATACTAAAGGTACAACAGAGAAATATAGGAGTTTATATATACTAGAGATCTGGATGAAGTCTGGGTCCAAAACTACTAGGTGAAGGCAATGTACATAGAACTGATGGAGAGCAGAGCACAGCTGGCAGACTATAACTAAAGGAGATTAATAAAACATACAAGCCTGGAGTTGCAACTCCATGGATGTCTGTTACTGCTAGGTCAAGGGTTATCCGACATTATCTGGAGTTAGCTGGAGACTTGGCGAAATCTGGGATGGGACAAAGTGTAACTATAATTGTTGGTTCAGGCTGTGTTGCAATACTTATTATAAAGCTTTGAACACTTGCATTTCCGTTCCAAGTTGAAGAAAAAAGGTTGTGAGATCACATCACCTAATCCTATCATCCAGCTTACAGCCACATAACCAGCAAATTTAGATATATTATATGCAAGGAAAAGAAAGAATACAAATGGGGTTTTTTTTTAAGTTTTGGAACAGAAAAGGTTTGCTCTTCTGTAGAGCTCTTTGCAGATCCTAAGCCATCATCCTCTGAATTGTGATTCCACATATTGTCAGAACTATTCTCAAAAGTAAAATAGGCTCTCATGAGCACTGGAAAGTTTATATTACTTTCCATTACCACAAAGAATAGAGATTGAGTCCTGGGTTGAATCCAATCATATGCTGATGCCACATTGTCAAAAATAGCTAGCATTGAGTATGTGAAGTATATCTAGAATAATTTGATTCTAGAGCACAGTACTGTGCTGGTTGAGATCATATTCTTTAGCATGAAGAATGAAAGTAGTAGCAGGAGAATCTGTAAGCTTGAGGCTCAGATTGATTGCAACTTGACTGCCTTCCATGGTGTTGGTGGGCAACAAATGTGTTACAGTTGCTTTACAATTAAACAAATAATGTAAATGATTTATGTATATATAGTATATGCATTCCATGGCATAATATCTTTACTCAGGTTATGAGCATACCAAATACACAACACTTTTACTATTTTATTATAGAAATATATGTATATAAGGCCTCCAAACTTGAATGAGAAAAAAACATACAGTAGTTCTCTCAATGGTGAAATGAAATTGTGGCCAAAATAGAAATAAGAAAGGTTCCAAGTATATGAGAATGCCTATTATAGTGGCTATCTTAATGAATATGATATGTTAATGAGAGCCCTGGAATCCATGGTCAAAGCTTCAACAGGCTCTTATAGAGATGATGGGTAGCTTCATAATATTTAACCAAAGGTAGACATTGCCAAGCCCAATGCAAAGCCTAAAACTAAAGTCAAAATTACACTTCAGAAACAACTCCATATGAATTTGGATCATGTATGAGATGGTTGTTATAATTACTTGTCTGTGCAAATGTAAATTCACATTGTTAATCTTTTAGTCATTCAGCTGCAAAATTTTACATTTCTATCAATGACACCATGTCTCAATGAGTTTGGGACTTCCATTGGAGAATTTGACCCAGAGGCCTATGGAGTCCATATCTGGGGAAATTCTTCCAGATTGAAATATATTGTCCTGGGTTGTAAATCAGCACATTGCAAACTTGTCTAGAATGAGGAAGACACTCAGTAGTAGTGTCAAAATTAAAATCAATATGCCAAGGAATGTCTCAGCCAGGCCTGTGAGTCTCCAAAGTGTGGCAATGGTTGAAAAGGGCATGGAGGGGAATGGGACAAGGAATGGAAATACTGAAACCTGGAGCTTGGAGCATTGCAGAAATATAATGCAGGCTTTGTGGCAGTTGAGTGTGAGCTTCACTCTGGTGATAATACAGGGTAGTGAAAGTGACACTCTCATTAGCCTATGATTGTAATCAGGAGTCAGGAATCAGTTCACTCATCTGGACCACTGGCATATCAGTGCTGAATTCAGGATTGGCACTGAAGTGGCTTATGAGAGGGTATGTGGGATGTTTGCACAGTGGTATTGCTGATATTTGGCCAGAGTTAATCAAAGATGTGGAGATCATGATCAATCTGATATTGGGAGTGGGTAGCCTATGGTTGGGATGGGCCATAGTGTGGTGTGATTGTCTGACTAGAACAATAAGCTTATTTTCATCCATAAGAAGAATGACAGTTATATTTCCAATAACCAAAAGTTGAAATCTATAGGAAGTTATATACAGGAAACATGAGACATGCAACTTATCTTGAACAAAAACTCAAGGATGGGAGTTGTAGTCAGCACCTGATGACTAAAAATCATAGTTATTATTTGGAGCACCATACTAAATTGGCATGTTTGACAAACATGAAATTTAAAAGACTTGCTATCATGCACCAACAAAATGGAGACTAACAAATCCTGCCATTGTCATGCATCACAGCTACCAACATTGAAAGTTAGCTATATCATATGTCATAAGGACTGTTGAATAATGATACTCACTTGCCTTACAATTGGTTTGAAGCCCACATTTCAGATCAGAGCCCATCCATATTCAGCTTGTATCCAGAGGGGTGAGATGATGTTATCCCCAACAACAGTTGGGCTAACATCACTGGATCCTGATATCCTTCTGACTAGATGAAGTCAGTGACTTCATGGTTAGCAAAGGGGTAATGTTAGGATTGGTTTGTCATGTTACTTATTTCCTCTACACTTGTCCCTATGTTTCCTACTTCCTTACATCTGGCTATTTGAGCTCTATCAAATATACATCTTTCTTCACTATGACTTCATTATTCTTTGACCCTTTATGTAGTTCTTCAACCAGTCATCTGATTTCTGTGTATTCAAACTTTCACAGAGTTCTGTCTCATTCTGCTTCTGTTTTTTGTATGCCTTCTATAATGTTCTTTCACATTTTTCTTGCTTATTATGGCTCATGTATATAAACCCTCTCAACTTGTCTTATATTCTTTAAGCTAGAGCTACTCAAATATCACCTCTTGAGCTCTTCCCTTTGTTTCCATTGAACTCCTAGACTATCAACAGAAATCTCCACTTGATTCTTTAATCCTTGAAGTCTTTGCCTCATTCTTGAGTAGGCATTTACTTTTACTTTTAGAAGAAACCATCATTGTGCTTCTGACTCACACTCTTTCTATGATTGTCTCTACCCAAGCCAGTTGTAACACTATGATATTGTCTCAGAACTTTGAAGACCTTCAGGGTTGGTTGGTAATTTGTACACTTGTGGTTCTTTTCTGGCATACAACAATTGAGCAATGGCCATCTAGCCAAAAAAAAAGACTTCATTCAAGCCCAAGTTGAAGAAGTCCCAATTTCCACTCCTTACATTTCCACTCCATATTTTTCCACTTCAATTTGCCTATCATCAGCATTCAGCTATTAGCATCCACCACAGACCCAACTTCATTCAACCAGATCCTGAGTCAGTGCAAATGATGATATGTGACTGCTTCTTTCCTTATACATACCATTCTCACTCATTACCAAATCAAATTATCATTATCTCCTTCTTTTTCCTTTCAGACATCCTCAAATCCAACCTAAATTATAGCATTTACCCAAAGGCGGGTGGCATTACTTCAACTTTCTTTTCAACAAAATCTTATCTCCACAGATTACTTCTCATATTGGTTGGGAAGACAAAAACAGTCTGGGAATCAGGAAAAGGACAACTGCATGTGTGGCAGAAGAATTATTACTACTTTGGATAGCAGGGCCAGCTTTTGCTTGCTGGAGATGGAGCCAACAAAGATGGTTCACTCCAACTCTGCATGCATTCCATTGAAACAGCACCAAATGTAAGCCAAAACAGCTTTGTTCTGGATCTTGTCATCATTTGAGGAGCCAACTTGGAGGAATCTGTGCTCGCCATAGCGCATCCAAGGCTTGAAGCTGTAGAAGTCACCACTCTCACGTGATCCAAATCTGTTCATAATGCCACCGAGGCTAATGGACCAACAATCATAAGCAGCATTCCACCCAGCTTTCACTGCATCCTTCTCTATTCCTTCACAGACAAGAGACATAGAAATAGCTGCCATGGCTGCACTGCAAAATGTGGCTCTGATACATCCATTTGTGATCTTGTCATTGTCCTTAATGTTCTGACAGGCCTGTATCATTTGTGTAGCTGGTTGAAACTTGGCATTGGGCAATGCTTGTTCCAATAAGTGATTGGTTCCCATAGGAATAGAATCCTCAAATCTGATCATAATTGCAGTGTTTTCCATGATGCTCTGCACCACCTCCTTCCAGGTTTCACCCAATGTTGGAACTTCAAACCAACTGCCATAGTTATGGACAACATGGTGGCCAGGCATGGCCTGTGCCTTTTCCATACATAGTGTGTTGACAATTGAGATCGAAACAGCCCTATCCTGAAACAGGATTGTGATGATTTCATTGGAATAGATGGTGGGGTTGAAGTGAGCTAAATAGAAACTGTTCTCCTGACTGAAGCAGATTATACAATTAATGTTGTCCCTGCTCATGAGCAATTTCAGATGCATAAGGCAAGGTGGATTTATTGTTGATGAGCGGGTCGAAGAGACATTGAATGAGGCTTTCATAGATGCCAATTGCCACCACAAGATCCATGCTTGCCAACCCAACCAGAGCTATCTGAGTGGCACTGCCCTTTTTATGGTCAAGCATAGGTGGGCTATACAAAAAATCTGTGATGTTCTTATATAACTCCATTGTTTATTTCTTCAATGGTTAGTTTCTTTTCTCTGAGCAAGTAATAGTATGCCAGGGCATCTACACCACACTTCTCCACTGCCTCAATGTTGTCAACTAGTATGATTGAGTGCTCCTCACAGGTGTAAGATGGTTGAAATACTTGGCCAGGAGTTCATCAATACTGAGAGCTAGTGTTACAGCATCTGGATCTATTTCATTGATGGTGATGACTGGCTTTCTTGCGCCAGTGACCATTATCAAGAAGTGGGTGGTAGGAAGTAATATCTATCTGATGTGAAGGTGATGAGCATGATGCCAACATCCTTTTGCATCTCTTCAACCAATTGTACATTAGATGATGATGTGCTGAAGACAAAAATATGCTTAATGTTGCCGTGAGAATGGCTGTTGAGGGAGCATATGGCAGCCCTGGCAAGCTGACCAGTGCCAATGAGGCAGATAATGATATGATGTGCATCAGGAAGGAGTGCATCAATGCACTCTGGCGTGATACAACAAATTTAACTATTGGAGACAGAGACGGCCTCAAGTGTGAGCAATCGAGGCCATAAAGAAATATGTCAATGCTTTGGACCAGACCAGTAACTAGATCAGTGGGATCACAATAGATATCCTTCAATCCTGAACATTTATTGAAGAAACCAATAAATGCTCCTTTAGTATGAGAGGTGTCTAGAATCAAATGGGCTTTGATCTAATCCAATTGTCCATTGCATTGCTTTAACTAGAACAATCTAAGAGAATCATTGACAAGACAAGGAGAGATTGACACCCCCATACTGGCCAGCTGAGCTTCCAACCAGTGTCAAATGCTATTCAGCACCAGCCTTGGAATTTTCTATCCACTCTTCAGTTGGCTTGAGTAGGAAAAACATCTGAATTCACACAAAATCTTATGTTTCAGACTTTGAACCATCACCACTGCCACTAAATCATTGTGACATATCCTTGGACATGACCTGGGGGCAAGCATTATCATCTTGTAAGTCAAACTGAGTGCTATTTTGCAGTGTCAGACTAATGGATTCACAAAGCATGTCTTGCTTTTCGGATCTACTCTGATATCTGGCTAGCACTTGGACCCTATATAAATTTGGTTAAACATCGAATCATAGCACTTGCAGATAGCATCTCTAAAGCCCTCCGGTCTGAGGCATATATGGAATTCAATACCATTGTTTGCAAGGAATCCAAGTGTCATCAACTATACCACTCACCACAATTATGGAATGGCTGAAGCAATTTGAAGGGTACTTAATGAGTTGGCTGTGCACCATTTCCATCATTCAATGATGCTGGTAATTGTTCACACTTCAAAATGCTGTTGGTTTGTTGTTCAAAAGGGGAAGGTGATGAGAAGTTGGATCTAGAGGCCCTGAAATGCTTTGTCGAGATTTGGCTTTGGTGGCTGAAAGGAGATCACAGACACTTTAGCTTTATCAGACATGGTGCCCTGTCTGCATTCTCAATCTCCATCTTGATTTGCACATAGATTGCAAAGTGTGTGCTAGCAGAGGATGCATGCTCTATTGCCTCCTAGTGTGCATCCCAGATGATGCGAATCAAATCAGGCATCCTTCAAAACTTGATTGTTGTATGCTCCTCTGTGAGTTCCAAAATCGCATCACAAACAGACTTCCATATACACTCCTTTTTCTGAAGGCAGATCAGTACAACATGATGTATATCATGGGATGGAATAGTGGATACCCACCTTCAGTTCCATTTTCTTGGTGGATTTCTCAAGGTGTCTTCGTCTCTTCATTAACCAGGGGATCCTGGGTGGTTGGATAACCCTCCCTTCGTCCTGCGAAAGAGCTGGAAGTAGGCCAGGTGATATCTGTCATTTCTGAGTCATTCTCATTATCATTGACATCTATGAGAGTGGACTCAGGATTGTTGCTCTCCAATGGGGTCAGAATGTAGTATACCTATGTGCTCCAGAGAATCCATCGCAATGGAATCACTTGCTGTTCATTTCATGAGAAGGCAATTTCATGTTGGTTGGCCGTTTTACTCATGCAAGACTGGATGCATCACTGTGACAATGTCATATGCAAACAGATCCATCATGTTACTGTCATGCCAGTGCACAAGGCAATGTGATTCTGTGAAGGTTGGACAGACCTAGCCGATCTGCCATTCTGATTGTGCCTGTAATCTCTACAAGACATTGATGCCAAGGCCTGCATGCACTCAGAATAAATGCATGCTCATATGAAGAAAGTCCAGCAATATATTGTGCATATGCAGCATTGTCCCACCTATTCCCTTGAGGAGTGGTTACTATATGTGATTGGCCATGGTAGTACAAAGCTAGGTGTGAAAAGAATTGAAGCGCAGGGTCACTAGTTAGCTCACAGAGTATACAGGGAGAAGGGAACAGAAGGAGGCGGCGCAATATCTCCACTGCCATACATCTGATAATACCTTTCCTGCTTGGTGTAGAGATGGCACAATAGTTTGAAGAGACTATCTGGGACGCTGCAGGGACTTTGATGGTTAGTCTTCACCTGGCTGGACTGATCATCGAGGTAATCAAATCCTTGTCAGGAAGAGGTGTCTGTAGGATGGCGTCAATGTAGTTTGCAAGTGCTACCTGGCCATAGAAGCGCAGGACACTACAGGCGATGCGCAGGAATGCGCTCTCATCTGGGGTAAGTAATGAGTTAGCTGTCGGGGCGTACTGTTGAACAAACTGTCCCCGATGTATGTAGATTGGGGTGATCGTGTTACTGTATAGTCTGTACACAGTGATGTATTCAGCATTGCAGTGGCTGGACTGTTCAGGTGTTAGAATGGCATGGACGCTCTGCATGAGGTCGAGGTGCTGCTTGTGGAGACATTCATCCAAGCGGTAAATATGTACTTCGTAGGCGTTGACCGCTCCGAAGTATAGTGAGAATGGATACCGTGACAGTAGGTCACTGCGGGGAGTTCCATCCACATCACAGACCTGGCACTGGAAGTCCTTGAGGGTATGGAATGTTCCAGTGGTGAGGAGGGTGGTAGATGCAATGAACAAATTAGAGAACTTGCCATTGAAGGGGACTGGTGTGTACTCATCTGTGTAGTCGAGCGGGTGAAATAAGTGAGAGGTGTTCTGTGTCTCTCCTCAGAAGTGATCTTGTCCATCAAAGTACCCATTGATGAAGGGAATGGAAAGAAGGCGTGATGGGGTGCTCGTTTGGATTTGGATGGGGTCGAAGAGTGGGTCATAGTAGATATTCTTCGTCGTCTCGAGTGAGACAGCCTCGATGGAAGCAATCTTGCCTGGGGGTATCAGGTAGTCACTGTCGAAACTCCATCCACTCCAATGGCTAGATACACTAACGTTGTCTGTGAATGGGTGTGATGGTGCGCGCAGGTGAGGGAAGCGAGGGCCAGCAGGGTGTTGGTTTCTGGAAGTGCGGCTTCTTGACAGTCAGGGGACTGGTGAATGGAGGGCCACAAATGGGCTTCTGGACAATCTGGTAGACTGTCTGGCATTCTGTGATACATTTGGTTAGTTCATCAGAATGGAACAGAGGGTCGAAGTGATTCCATTTACCTGGGTCCCTTGTACTGGCGCTGTGGAAGAGCTCGTGCTCTTTCTCTAGCTCAGCTATTGAGTGCTTACCCCTCTGTTTCTCCTCACAGTGGGGGTAGGCAAGTGCTGTCAATTTCATACCTATGTCTCCATCATCCTCAAGAGGAGGGAGGAGTGCGGGAGTGAATCATTCAGCCGAGTTGGTAAAGAACAGGCTGGGGGTGTAAACTGGGCATTGCTGTTGAATGTGCTGCTCAAAGAGGGTGTAGTAGTTGTGTATGAAAGGAGTGGGGTTGTTGTAATAGTTCTTCTGCTGATAGAGAGCGAAAGGAAGTGGAGAGGTAATACAGTGAGCATCACCAGAAAGGGGGAATGTGGGGATCTTGAGATTCTTTATGTTCTGAGCTGTAACTGGCGGTAATTCGACAGGAATGATGTAACTAAGCATGTACTGGTCATTGACATTAGTGATGACATCACGTAGCGTAGCGAACTGCGCGGAGTTCAAAATCAAGTTGTCAGCTGAGCAGTTACCGAAGGTGGCATTGATGAGGCTGGGGATAGGGGTTATGTGAGTGTTATCATGAGTATGATCGGCTGATCTAGCCACGGGAATAATGAGATCAGGGCCAGGATGGAACGCAGTAGTATAGACACTGTGCAGTGGGCTGGCCATGCTGCTCTTGTGGTCCCACTCATTAAAATTGATCTTGTCTCCCTTAAATCCTCCTACAAGGGTGTTAATATCTACATTAAAAGTAGCTACTTCATTTGGGAAAGTGAACAAATCCTTGAAAGGATGAGTCATTTGTGATGACGTCATGGGGACTGTGCTTGACTCAATGTAGTGACTCATGACATAATGCCACTTGACATCTTTCGGCTATTGGCGGTTTCTTCACTCGGGATGGATAATGATTTCAGGCTCTGCCCTTCCTTTCCATTTACATTATGGAAGGTAAGGTATGTGCCTTCCTTGTGTTCCTCTATGGATGCTAAGTTGTGCTGCAACCATCCTCATCCTAGGAGGATGTCGGGCAGACATGTGTCGGCTGTCCATCCTGGGCCAATAACAGATATTCACAAATATCCATCTGTGCATGTTCCATGCGGTCAGGTGAATTGAATATGCGATCCCCATGTTGAGCGATGATGTCTTCAATAGGGATTGGCTGCCATTCAGCCACAGGAATGGACCTTGTTCCAGTTGTAAGAGTGAGATCACAAATAATACATGGGCACATACTAAATATGGGTGGCCAATGCAAATGTCATTGATCACATCTGTGTGTAGTTGTGCACATGTTGCCAATGGTGTGCTTCCTCATCCCAGATGGCTCTGTCAATGTCACACACATGCTGATTCTGTCCATATCTGACTGCAATCGTGATAGGAACATTCTCCGTCAGAAATATTGTGTTTTCCCAGCCTGCGATGCCACTCGATGTGACAGACGCAACCCATGTGTCCCAATGGTTACTGATTGCTTCATCCAAGCTCTGGACATCTTGGCATTCAAGTTTATGGATATTCTGGGCCATTCTGGTAACACCACTGTGGAACTTCAGTAAATATGAACACAAGCGTTTTTGCAGATCCATCCCACTTGTATGTGTGTGGATTGCATGTTTATTATGCACATCTGCCTTGAGCGGGTTTGCGCAAATTAAACAATGATGGCAGAACATACATTAGATTTGTCTGAGTCGCCATGTTCACTAGTGTTAGTGGATGTGGGTGATCGTTTCTGAGATACACATCGTGGTAACCCTGTTGCTTTAGGAAATAGGTGAGGAAAGTGATGACATGGCAGTAATGTTCCTCCAGTAATCTACTGTCCAGTCCATCTAATTTCATTAGTCTCACGCGTAAACCTGGCAATCCATCATTTTCCGCTAGAGGATCCTCGTTGGTAAAGGAACGTGGGACCATCGCAAGCCAGATTTCTTCTTGCCCAAGAGTTCCAACATAGAGCATGCATCCAGTAGGGTTGAACTCTAAATCTGCATGCCATGCTTGCCATGTTTTATGCTGCTTGTGGAGATCCAGTTTGAAAACGTAGATTGGGTCTCCATGGCTTGTAGGAAGTAGCACTGCTAGACCTTTATCCGCTGGAACAAGCAGATAGTAATCCAGGTAGTGTTCCCTGGCTCTCCATGCTAGTCACACATTGTTGTGCTTGAAGACAAGTTCATTATTCAATGTTACTGTATGTCTGCTCTGTAGTCGCTGCATAGCTGTGCGTGCCCTGCCGTTTTTGAAGTCACTCCATAATGTTGACAACTTCACATGCTTAACATCTTGATCATGGAAGCCTTGAATGAATGCCGCAGGGGCACACCAGTCAAGTGCAAGGATTTGCTCTATATCCTCTTGCTCAACTCCATCCTCAGTGTGAATGAACATGTAACAGCACCAGACACCACTCGGCAGCTCAACAAGCAAGTTGATGATGACAACTTGTATATGATTCCTGAAGTCGATGATGTGGCAGAATTTGATTATGATTATTGCCCTACCACACCTAGCTATGAGACACATGTCGTCAACTCAGATTTGGGCAGGTACTCAGCCACAGCGAATATGCTCACTGTGGTTACCATCAGTGGACACCTGGGAGACTCCAACCTCGATGCTGAGACCCACAATGGAAGTGAGCAGAGTGAGAACTTTGATATAGATGTAGGAAAGTCAAGCGATGGTGTGGAATCTCAACCAAGCTCTGAAGATGATGAGGAAAGTCTTCAGATGCAACGAACCATTCAACAACATTCTCATGTGGCTGACTTAAAGTCCAAGCCCAAGCCCATACCTGTACCACGTGGTGTTGCAAAAGGGAAGCAGAAGGCTGCCAGATCTACTCACAGGAGGGCAAGTTCTACTAAACCTGTCAAGACTTCAAGTTACAATCCAAAGCATTGCAGTAAGTGATGTCTTATCTTATTTAATTGATTGTTGATTCACAAGCTTCGGTCTGTATAGCATTCACAATTCAATGTACTGCTCCTCAACCAGATGGCTCATATGCACCATTTGAAATCAAATCCACCATTGATTTCGACACTCTCCATATCGCTATTGGCAAGAAAACTGAGTGATTTGCAGGATTGTTCAGAACATGGAAACAATGATCAGTCTGTGGTGAATATGTGTTTGATGGACAACAATGAACTAACACCCAAGTTGAAAGATATGTTTGATATATTCTTCAATGATGTCTTAGCTAGCTTGCATAACTTTTGTCATTCTAGGCCTTACATGAACAGTTAGTGATTGCACTTACTGAATGCAGAGAAAACAACAGCCTGATGAACAAATAAACTTGGATTTTATGTAAGCATTCAAGACTAGTGGGCATGCCTGGAATACAATATGCAAGATATTTGATAAGATGAGCCTCAACAACTTACCATCAGACAAGTGATACCTATGGCATGTTCTAGTACAAGAATGTGCTCTAAAATGATATGTTCATCACTGACATAGGAACATTAAAAGACTTTATAAATCATAGCATTGATACCTAAGGTAAGTGATGACTGTGCACAGTGGGCATGAGAACATGTTCATCATATATACTTATCCTTAACACAGGTCCATTAGAAGACCAAACATATACCATCCATTGGATAGCAGACATATTCTAGCACTGGGACATGCTCATATAATGGTCAGTCAGATCAAGGTAGGTTGCTTCTGATTTATAGACTAGATAAAAGCAAATGAAGAAGACAATCTAATTAACCATCAATGACATAAAAAGCAATGCTGAGCACTTCAGCAATGGAAATGAAAGACAAGTATAGGTCATTAAAGTGTACAGACAGGTACTATGACCATCTCCAGTGATAAGAACATTGCCGTAAATTATTACCCAGGGTCATGGATTACAACTCATCTATATTACCAGTCAAGTCAATCCCAATATTCAATTCTTGCACATCATAAACAACTCTAGTAACCAGGTAACCAGGTCACTCAAACAAGAACCCAATTTGGGGGTGGAGTACACCTTTCAATAAAGTGTTGAAATGTAGAATGGACATAGTTAACTTAAGTTAAGTTCTTTCTTGTTTCCAACAACATGTTAATTGCAAGCTTACCAACCACAGCACACATCATGCTATTTAGGAATTCTTGTCAACATAAGAGACATTCCCTCAAAGATCTGTTACAACCCTAAGTTTTGGTCATTCTTCCATCATACCATTGATGCAATTGATGATAGCCATATACCAATTTCTCTCCCAGCATCCATTTGTGAGAGATACCAGAATCACAAAGGACTCCCTTGACAGAATGTGCTTTTTGTCACTGATCTTATAACATGCAGTTCATCTACATGCTTACCAGATCTGGGAAGAATCAGCTATATATGTATGATCAGCACTGATCTTCACACCTCAGTGGAAAAAAATACCTTCTTAAAATACCTTCTTGTTGATGTAGTCAAACTAATGATATCTGTTCAAGACCTGTAAATTGAGACTCAGTCTGAGCTGTTCAAATACATCTGTATGAAATCTGATAGAGCATATTTTTGCTGTCCTAAAACAATGTTTTCACATCCTTAAAGGTTATTGCCCATGGAATATGACTTGAACCACAAACCCAGATTCCAGGAGCACTATCCACACTTCACAATTTCATTCTCATGTACCATGACAACACCACCTCCAATTCAAATGATGAGGCATATGAAGAGGTTATGGATGATAATGTATCTGTTGTAGATTAAGATATGAACATACTGAGGAATAATATTATATAGGCAATGTGGGACAGTTATCATGTAATCTTGGCAGCTCATGAACTTAAGGGTGTAGATATGGATAGCTGGAGTGACTTTGACATGTCAGATGTGGACATGGACCTTTTTGATGATATGTAGTCTCGACAGTCTGGTATACAGTTGTATTTCATACTTTCTGCTGTGCTCACAACACCACTTGGAAACAACAAACACTAAAAAGAAAAATTGATACATGGCACATCACATCCCCACTTGAGGCTATGGTATGATGCTTTGCATAAAAATCGGATATAAACCCTAACATCATCAGATAGCAAAACAAAAAGAACAACAGAGAGAGAGTCTTGATGTAGAAGCATACTGCAGGCCATGGTATTTGGGTGGGACTATTGGCTGATAGAAGCCCAACATACTTGACATTGAGGTGGAAAATATTAATATAAATGGTGAGAGAGACAAAGGTATCTATCTTAGGAAGAGATGATGCTTGGCTGCACCCATGACCACAGAGAGACACATTGCTAGAGGATTGAGGAAACATTAGGGGACTTTAAGGAGGGACACCTCTCCATCCATTGCCCATCTTTAGTGTGTTGTAAATCCTATCATCAGAATCTTGTTAGGGCTCACTCTTTTCATCACCATCCTATAAGTCATCACCTGTACTACAAGAGCTATGGGGTTGTGAGGATATGCCACATGGATTGAGCTACAAGCATTGATGGTTGAGTATACAGGATCACAAGGACACTCCATGAATGGAAGAGGTTGATGCAGCTATGTGGTTGTGAGGACATGCCACATGGATCAAGCTGCCCACAAGCACAAGCAAGTATCAATGGTTGAGCACACAGAGTCACAACACACCATGTAGAGAAGAAGTTAATATAGCTATGGGGTCACAAAGACATGCTGATACTATATAGAAGAGGTTGGTGCAGCTACAGACAGGGTTGCGAGGATGTGCCATATGGATTGAGTGGCCTGCAAGCACAGGCAAGCATTAGTGGTTGTGTACACACTCCTCTACTTCATTTCCACAGTGATAAGTCTCCCATGAGAGGCTGTATGCCCACCTGACAGTAGGGTAGGGCCAGATCTAGCTCCATAAAGGAGCCAGCTGCCTTGTATATACACAACAAGGTTGTAGAAAAGGTAATAGATGAAGAAGAACCTGTAGATATTGTGGGCAAAACTGAGGATGACATAAAAGATTCTGAGGATGTGGAAGAATCTACACATGATCTATCCAAAAGCTAGAATGACTGGATAAACTACTTGCTAACCATCATGAATTATTCAGTAATCTAATTCTGGTATGGAATTAGTTACACTACTAGTTGTTCTACTCAATAGTACATTCACTAATTTTTCAATCAGTCAATGAGCTAAGGAAACTAAAGGAAACTATATATATCTCCAGGACAATGCTATTTGTGTGCGCAGAGCAGAATGTTTCTAGAATGAAATCTATATGGGTGGTTGCTGCTCCAGTTCCCTGCCTAGAATTTAGTGTGTCCAGATTTGCCTGTTCACCACAGGTGTGATTGATTTGAGTTACAGATGCTTTAACTTTTACTAAATCACCCCACTTGAATAATCTTATTTATTGTTGTATTTTATTTCAGCAACATTCCAACTCTCTCTATTTATTTACCTTAGAGGTTTACAGCCACAGGTCTTGAATTGCATGCTGTTATCTTTCCATCTACTTCCCACCTTTATCAACAACACTGGCACTATATTCACAACTTCCTTGTGTTCAAGTCATTACAGAATTGATATAACATCTAGGTTTTCCATCACTTGCACCTTGCATATGGTTATTTTAGTAGTATGAGTATGCGAGTACACCACACTTGTTTTAGTCCACATCCAAGGGGAGACCCAAATCTGATGCACCAACCATGGACCAAGATCCTATCATGCCTCCAGATTTCGCCCTATGAGGTTTTACTGCCCTCAAGAAGAGACTGGACTTGGGGGAGTATACCCCAACCAGGGTGGCAATGACCCTGAAGGGGATGAAGACCCCCAACAGTGCCAACCTGATAGAAATGTACCACCACCTCATAAAGGAGACATCCCCAGAGGAGACCAAAGTCAGAGAGGACAGCCAGCAGACCTAGGACAACCGGCAGGCATGCAGATCATTATGTTCAACCCAGATGCACACATTGCCACCACCCTCACCACAAGGCCAGCAGATTACACCATCAAATACATTGAAGCATGCAAGCACGTACTGCTTTGATATTTTTGCAGGGAGGGATTGCATGAAGCTGCTCACATGGTCAGGCAGTTGAATAAAAATGACAGTCTTACAGTCACCAAAATCAGCTGGTTCACTCACAGCATCTAAGAATGCAAAGCTTAACCACCAACTCATATACAGCAAGTTCATGTATGCCAAGAACCTTTTCCTCACCATCATAGACAATGTGAAATGGGGTGAGAACACCATTGACTCTTTCAATTGGTTTTTCCACAATCTGGACAACCACCCCATGCAAGAGGAAGGAGACCGAGGAGAAAGAGCACTGTTACTTTACATATCAAGAGCATGTACAGACTGACATGATAAGCTTGTGCTCTACAAGGTGTACAACATTGTGACCATCAATGAAGATCTTCTTGCCAAAATAGCATGTGAGCTGGACTCCAGAGAAGTCTGGGTCAACCTCAAGCAGGTACATATCTCCACATGCACAAATCATATGAAACTAAATTTTCCTTATCACAACCTCACACCTCATTGTATTCTCAAATTATTACATATCAACACTACTGATAAATTTGGACTCAGCTTTTTGCTTTTCTGAGTCTAAGGGAGTGCAAGTAAATAAATGACAGCACAAGCAGATGGGAAAATGCACACCTGAGGATTGGATCTGTATGTCCATCTCATCTATAATATGATACTAAGTAATAAGTGAATAAAGAAAAAATGGAGCTTACTATTGTGATTGGAATGCCATTGAAATTCTATCTTATCTATTATGATTCAGTGACTTAATAGACAGAAAGAGTAGGTTACTCACTGTACACTGGAGGTGGTTCATCACCACTTTTCTCTTCTTTCATCCAGAGGACTTTAGGAAGAGGAGGTGGCTCATTTTCACTTTCCTCTTCTTCTTTCATTCTAAGTACTTTTTCATCTGCATTATCCATTCTGTTCCATTCCACCACCACCACCACCACCACCACCACCTCTTCCTCCATCCCAAGGACTGTAGGAAAAGGAGGTGACTTATCTTCACTTTCATCTTCTTTCATTCTAAGGACTTTTTCGTCTGCATTGTCCATTCTGTTCCATTCCACCACCACCACCACCATCATCATCATCTCAAGAACTGTAGGAGAAGGAGGTGGCTCATCTTCACTTTCCTCTTCTTCCATTCTAAGGACTTTTCCTACTGCATTGTCCATTCCATTTCTTCTCATCTTCCTCTTCCTCTTCCTCTTCCTCTTGAAGCCTCAAGTATGTAAATACCTCTTGCAACTCACTAAATGGATTAGTGGAGTTGAATGGATGGAAAGCATGCTCAATGAGTTGCAGAGAGGATATAATAAGTGGTGCTTCCAGAGCTTTGGATACTTGTATTGCAGGTACCAGTGATCCTTTCAGTGCCTCCAGCTTTTCTGGTTCCTCTGAAACCTCTGGCACCTCCAACTCCTCCAGAGCTTCCAGCCCTTTTGGTATCTCTGATGCTGGAATTGAAACAGAACCTGTCAGACCATCCTCTACTTGTAGTGCTTTAAGCCTTTCCAAGACTTGTGACACTTTCTGAGCTTTCAGTACTTCTGATCCTTCTGGAGCTTCCATTAAAGTGGATCTTTTCATAGATCCTGAAGTCTCTTGAAATGTTATCATTGCATCAAACTCCTATCAGTAAAATGACTTTTAGAAGTATAAATTTAATATTAAGTGAGCAATCTACCTTTGTGGTCTGCCTCTTATAACCTGACTGTACACTTGGTTGGTTGTAATTCTCCAATTCACTCTGAGAAGATGGCATCTTCAAAGGAGTAAAAGAAAGAAAGCAAAATACTAACAGATTTCTGTACATTGAACGTTTCTTTCTCTTTTGAGCATCTTTTCTGCTGCAGATGTTGTGAGGAGTGATGAACATGTTTTGTGTTTTTGGAAGATGAGGATTTCAAGCCAGAAAGGAACTGTCAAGGGATTCAACAATTGCATTTCACAGTCCTTCTGACATCTTCTACCTATTTCACTTTCTCTTCTATGGAAGGCTTGGATTTGGAGTGCAGCAAACTTGGCAACCAACTTAATCCCAAAGGCAGTTCTTGCTGGGAGGATGCTCCTTTCTAAACCAGAAAGGAAATGTTAAGCAGCTATGGATAGTAAATAGAATGAATTTAAATTGTTTTTTTTGTAAAAGATGAAGATGCAGATGCATCTGATTTAATGTGCTTTGGAAGTGGTGGTTGTTAAGCCAGAAAAGCCTTGTACTTTAGAATCCACTCATCAGTTTTGAAGTTATATGATGAGGGATTCATAATGATGAGAAAAAAAAAAAAGCTGAAGAGATAAAAAATAATTGAGTTGTAATGAGATGATGTTGGATGTTGATGATTATGATGGGTGTGAAAGTGTTTCTGGAATCGGTGCACTAGAAAGGGATGTCTAGAAGTGTGCAAGAGATTCCCAGAAGATAGAAGTATGTAATTGCCTTCTTGGGCAATTGGTCCTAAAATGACATCCATATTAGGTAACTCTGCATAGTGATATCAAGGATTTTGTGCAGCTCATATTTCAACAATGGAGCCACCAATTGTAATGAATGTTGGACCATAAGAATCCTCTTGATTGGATGTTTGAGGCCATATACATTAATGTCACAATAAAAGTTGATCTTATTCAAATATTATAAAGAATATAGGCTTTTTGAAAGGTCATATAGAGCTGGATTTACATCTTAGTTTCTTGATGGAGTGTGTACATTCCATCCAGTAAATCAATAAATATGTTCTCCTGCTGATCTCAAAAAGTGAAGTGGAAAAATAAAAAACTACAAACATTGATCTGAAAGTAAAAGGCAAAGAGGAATGTCCCATCAGACTGAAAGGTCTGATCTGATACATCCAAAATGTGTTATGCTTGAAACAAAAACAAGAGTGTCCTGACATCAGAACTTGTCTCAGGATTGCAATGCATACAAATCCTGTTGTTCTGCTTGCATGTGGTCTACCGCTGACTCCTTGACATTATGGAATGAATAAGATGCACATTTATAGGCAAGCCATAAGTAGAATTTCTTTAACCCCTAGGAAGAAGAGCAGTGCAAGTTTGTTACCAAAGTTACAAGCTTGGAGCTTAAGGTCTCATGGCTAAAGAGGCCAAGCTTTGAAATCATAGTATAGTTGTCATGACATATTGTTGTATTCTTGTAAATAGATAGATTCTATTCCTATTCCTATTCTTTTTCACTAGTTTGTCCAAATGTCAACAGCATTCTGAGGGTTCCAAAGTTGCTCTGAGGGTTCCGAAAGCTTAATTGAATATATCACTTGACTATGGCCATGATATACATGTCCACTTTCCAGTGATCAAAAGAAGTTTCCAGCTCCACAGTGCCTATACATACTTTCTATTATGGATGGAGGTATACTTGTATTATATTACATATGTGATGAACCTGAAAGAAGGTTATAAGGTTTAAGTGAACAAGTTGTGGTGCTTCTGGGCACTTTTCACAAAAGCTCCAAAAGTGGTTCTGGTGGAGCTGACTTTAGAGCACAAAGCTATTGGAACTGTTGTCATTTGTCAATATATTATATCATTTGTACCATGTCAATACACAATATGTACTTACTAGCTTTACTATACCCCTACCTTAATATAATTATAGAATATTCCAGACATTAATCTCCTATCCAAACTTGTGCACCATATTTGCATGTTCAGTATCATATGAAGGAACAGGTGTGTGTAATAGATAAGACTACTTGTAATCCTGCAAATCACCTGCCTCCTATACCTTTTATTGCCCCTTCAGCTCAACCTCCTCTGGCAGCTCCATGAATTCCAGCCTTTCCCTTTCCACTCATCGCAGATGTTCCAGCATTCCTGGGCTTAGGATACCTACTTGATGCCTCAGCTTTGAAGGGGTCCCTGCAATGGAATATCCCCTGACATGAACATATCTCTTGATCTGTGTCTGATCTCCAGGGTGGATACCAAAATCCCCTTGCTATATCATCTTCATGGAATCTGCCCTGGATATCAACTATAACCTTCAGCTTTTCAGGAATGTGTATAAACTGATCCTGGATAGAGATTCAAGATGTTGTCAACCTCCAGATGCTCAGTGGTGGGTGGAGCTTGTTATACTCACCCCTTATTGCTGGATATCTTTTTCTTTTCTTGCTCGTCTAACTTGCTTGTCTTATCAGTTATCAAGATTTTATCTTATCAAGTCACGTGATCATTATCACACTCGTCACATGTCTAGTCATGTGCTCAGTCACATGATCTTATCTTGCCTTATCTTGGCTATGCTCCTCATGGCCTCCTCGTGCTATTCCTCTTGACTTACTTTCCTTATCGTCCAATAGCAATAGTCCCTCTTATCTCGGCAGTGCTTATCTTTGCCTCACCTCTAGTGCATGGTAACCAGTAAGCACACTATTTACTACTTATAGACATACACAGCATGGTCTGTGCATGATTCCCAATAGTATAAGTACTCGCAGTTGTAGTCACTTATACCTTAGTCTTGTTCTTTTGTTGTTTTCCTTATATCCTCCTCTAATCTTAAAGATAGTCCCTAATCTATAAAGGCTTGCCAGCCTTTCCCTTATTGACATCCCTCTTGCCATCCTCATTGACACATCAGACATACTCATTGCAAGCACTGTATAGCTGTGAACTATAGCACAGACACTCGACAACAACTGATATTAATAGATAGGATATTTGGTCGTTTCAGAGCTAGTGTTTCAAAATCTTGTCCAGTCCAGTCCTGAGCCCCTATTTTGGTAGGACCAGTCCAGGACTGGTTTCAAGACTTCCCAGAATCACAAGGACCGGTTCTTAATCATGATATGTCAGGACTGAACTGGTCCGTTTGCACATGACTGTGTGGATTTCACACTTTGTGTTAGTCAGCCAGGTTGTAGTGCCAATTCTCAGATACCTGGCGACCCTTTTGTCATGTGATTTGGACCAGATGCAGCCAAGATATGACCATTTTAAAACAGCATGTTATAAATGGGTACTACTTTTTGAAAGTGATCAAAGGATGTCAGAATAAATTTGGAAAAATCTGAATAAATTTGGAGTAGGTGAAAGTAGTTCTAATCATGGGTGAGTACTGTGCACCCACAAAGACCAGTCTGGTCTGGTCCAGGACCAATCTTTTCATTTTTCAAAAATTTGAGGATTAGAACTGGAACAATTTGAGATTTTTAAGAACCAGAACTGCAGTCCAGTCCCAAATCAGTCCAGTCCAGTCCTTGGTCCTAGAGTGGTCCTAGGACTGGATCTTCAAACACTAGGTGGAGCAAGGTCGGCATGTTCAGTTGTATATGCCACCCCCTGAGACATGATTTGGATATCATTGGCAGTGTCCTGGAGTTGTGTGTATGCCATTCTGCAAGGGAGAGGGTCAGTATGGTCAACAGCCAGTCACTATATCCTTGCCTTTTTCTGCACTCTGTGAGTGACAATTCAATTGGACCTCATATGATCTGAAAGCTCCAGGCTTTATATGGACAGCAGAGTGTCAGGTGGATTGAAATAGTGCTGTGTGGTCCACATTATGGACAAAGCAAGTGGCATGTAGTGGGTGGATGTCCTGTGATGTGTGTGTGACAGGTAAAGCAGCCCTGGTCCACATTATGGACAAAGCAAATAGTGTGAGGCAGGTGGACGTCCTGCAATATGAGTGTGACAGGTGAGATGCCCACACCCATATCAGGAATTCCCCCAAACTTGTGTGAAGTGTCCACACTAGAGGGAATCAAATGTTCAGCATGTTCAACACCTTCTGAGAATATATTCAACACTCAGAAGTACTCTATATAAGATGGCCATTCCACTATCTCCTGTCTGTGATCTCTTCAACAACATAAGGCCTCTGCCATCACAATTGAAACCATGGGTCTATCATGCATCTGGTAGATAATACCAAGGAGTGGATCATTTGATACAAGGGAAACACCATCTCTTTTTCAAACATCTATGCCCTGTTTCAAGATATCATGGAAGTTCCCCCAGACCATCAGAACCCTTAGGTAAGTCATGTGTCATAGCCTTCATAAAATGCATTAAATATAAATATAATTCAGAACATATATGACATGTCATTAAAACTTTTCGATGGGTAGAATTTGGCTGATGCACTCCAATTGTTCCAGAGCTTGATGTACTTGTGGTGCTTCTGAGGCAGAAATGGAGCACATTCTATTGCTACTTCTGATCATAACCAATTACAAAACATACTCCTGATTCATACCCATTACCTGCAGCATGATTCTCTGAGGCTCCAAGTGAAGTCTGGGTGAATGGTAGTTCTGGGTTCTGGAAGTGCTTGGCCTATCAGGAAGGCGGAACCATTAGAACTGTAATGACCAAACCCGTCTATGGTCAATAGGGGTCTAGCTGTTTGAGTGGGAAGCACATAGACTTGACTAGCAAATTCTATGAAGGTTCAATGATGTTCTATTGGTACAATGGGAATGGGAAAGAACAGAAAGAACTAGACTAGAGACTAACTACTACTGATCTACAGTATTTATATATTTAACATAGGGGCATAGACCGAGCTATACATAGCTATGATTGCTATAAAGAGTTAATATGTTGTAGACTGGAAAACATGACTTAGCCATGTGTTAGCAGATAAAGACAGCCTAGATAAGATGCTGCGATGTGATTGGATGATAAGGGAAAGTGAGTCAAAGGGAAAGTGGACAGGCGAGCATGAGAATAACATATGTTGCATAGCCGAGATAAGGGAGATAAGGTCATGTGATATGGATCATGTGATTTGATAAGATAAGATATTGCAAGGGTTATTGTGGATGATCTGGTAGTGTCTGGGTTATAGGAGTTAATATGGTTAATGCAAGGAAAGTGTAGGAAAAGTGTGAAAATGGTATGGTGGGTAATAGCGGCTGTTACAAGAACAGTATAATATGATATTAACTCAATCTAACCCTAGTCAAGTGGCCTCCTTAATTGTTATTATTATCCAGACTGCCTTAAGCACTCTTGTCTATTTCTAATAAAATGGTAGGATTGGGATTAGGATTAGTAAATGTATGTACCATTAAATGTAGGATTAGGATCAAGAATTAGGAATGTACTAAAAGTGTAGGGTTAGAATAAGGATTAGGAATAGCAGTGTGTACTGACCAATAGGCTAGTTCTAATTCTACATTTTTTATTACACTTTAGTACCACTGTCCTTTTCAGATAAGTTGATCCCATGGTAAAATTCTATCAAAAAAAAGGTCTCATCTTCGGCCAGCCATAACTCTTTAACATGCAGCCAGAATTTGACAGAAATGATGCCAGTTGACTCAGAAAAGCCAAGGGAATCATTTCCAGGTTGACTGGTGGCGAAAAAACAAAGTTTTAAAATTTCAGAATTTCAGAATTCCAAGTCATGTACATTGTTCTCAGTCATTGCTCTGTCAGTAGAAAATAGCATGAGGAATCAATATATTGTCCATAACATGTGGAGAATATACATAGGCAACTCGTCATATAACTAGGAATGTCCAGGAAAAACCCATTCTCCTGACCTAATCACTTTGAGGTCTTCATTAACATATTGAAAGATTGTGATGGCTGTACCACACTTGATTCCAAGCCAATCTCCAAGATCTGATAGCCCGACATACTTGTGTAAAAGCTGGAACAGCTGAGTGAACCCTTTTTCCTTCAGAAGATGTCCAAATGGTGCGAATGTGACTCCATCCTGGTTCCATTCTGCATTCCGATCAAAATATGTAAACCAGTCTGTGATTGAAGGGTTGGATGCGTGGGGTATATGTGAGCTGCGGTGGCTTGTATCTGATGCAGTGAGATGCTGTGCCCGTGTCAACTGACTAGCTTCACTGTGAGGTGATTGTGATTGTGATTGTCCTGTACCCAGCTGGTCATGATGATGACACTGCCCACTCACACCACATCCATTGCTGGGGGGTGGATAAACTTGAATGACTGAAGGTGGTGGATATCCATATGCAGCAGAGTAGCCTGAATTACCTGGCATGAGCAGCTGGACACCATGATGGGAAGAATCATGCATCTTTGGGTTTCCGGTCAGCAGGCCAACTGGTTTCTCATTGATTGTTGCTCTGCCTTTCATCTGATAATATATACTTTTAGTATGATCCCAAAACAAAACAAAAAACAAACACTTACAATTTGTAACACCCAAAACACAAGGTTTTGGATGGTCAACAGATAACAAACATTACCCCCACTTGAAGTATAGCAGTACATTGGATGCTCAGATCCCTTTGTGTGTATCGCACACTTCCATCTCTCCATGAGTTGTCTGATCAGTTCTTTGCGATGATCTGATCCTTCTACCTTATCCTTATCAGTATCCAATGACTCAGACAAAAAGGTTTGTTTGGCTGCTCCAGATGGTCCTGCTTTTGCACCCTAGAAAGGATATGATGTGAGGGATTCAATGAGGATGATCAAATAGTATGCACCTTATTATCATTGCTAGGCTGGGTTGCACTATCACCACCAACACTTACATCTCCAAACTATATAAGAGGATCCTTTGGCGCACAAGTTGATGGCTTTCCATTCGCAAGATGGGGAGGTATAATCAAGGATCGCATTCTTTATATGAACATTTCTAGTTCATCATCTGACTGAACCAAAATGAAGCTTTGCTTTGCCTTGTTGCAATCCAATCGATATTGTGGCCAAATGTATAAGCATTAATAGTCACAGCAGATCAATGTTAGATCTCACAAGATACTGAATGAGCTAATTGTGTGACACTGGTTTGTTGTTCACCTCTTACCCATAACAAGATTGCCATCTGTTAGATGACTGGGTCACCATTGGGAGGGCAGCATGGACATAGAAGCTGTACCATCACCACATTCTCCATCCCCCTCCTCAAAATTTATTCTATGCAGTCCCAAATACTGGTACTGGTACAAGTTCAATTTTTTAGAGTCTATTTCAGAGTATGGACAAAGACAACACAGTGAGCCCACAACATTGTGGCTTGATCAGTTGACCCATCCTCCAACCAACCCAAGCTGAACAGCTCGCATTGATGCCATGTTGTACCATTTGTGAATCATGTACTATTTTGTATGTGGATCTATGCCATGAGCTCATTTGGGCAGTCCCATCATGGCAACCACACTCACTGTGGAAGTGAACTTGGAATTTCATCTAGTACTATCCAGATAGAGTTTAAATCTGATCTGTATCAGGGTTCTGTCAAATCCCACAATTTCTCTTCTGGAATGACACATGTTTAACTTGAGTTAGTCCTTTTTTTTTCCCAAGGTTTGAATTAAATATTGTATGGCCTATCCCAACTCAAATACACAATGGATGGGGGCATTCTCTCCATGTCATTTGAAATTGTAACACTCCTCTCTATATACTTAAGTAAATACATGGATTAGCAATGTTTTAAATGTTTGTAAATCTCCTGATGTATTAATGGTATGTGCTGCTGGGTTGTTGTTGTTGGGAGTGGTATTGGTAGTCACATGGGCATGGGCATTAGAATTACTAGAGGGTCATATGGAATAATGTTTAAAAGTCTGGTCTGATTGAGGCAACTGGACTGAAACTGTCAGCAACTGGTTGCCTTTGGTTGCCATAGCAGTTGCACACAACTGGTTTAAATTCATGAAAACCCATACAATTTTGCCAGTTTTTGAGTGTTAATGAATGAATTATAGGTGGTTAAATATTCATTAAAGAATGTGGTGATTTTGGTGTACTTTTCAAAAGGCTATATTAACACCTTTAAAGGTCTCAAAATCACTGCATTTCAATAGTAGACCAGTAGGGTGATGTGAAAAGGCATGTGTGGTGGACAGCAATATGTGAAAGCCACTCAGTGGGCTTGTTGTTGGAACAAGACTGGTCATCAATGTCATAGCCACAATATCATAATACTCAACAGCTACACAATATGTGACTTCCATCCACTCATTTCCCTGGAGTATAGTTAGCCATGGGACAAGATTCAACAACAAGAATGTACTAACACACATCTAATTCAGACTGCAGGGGCAATTCTCCAGTTCTCAGCTACCCCAGGTGCCACTAAGGGCTGAGTGTTATGTGGGAGGTGAGGGGCTTTAACTGGAACAGTGGAGGGGATATTTTGGGATATCAATCTTCAGGGCATATGTGGCCTGTCTAGCTCAGAATATATACCACTGTCATATCCCATTCCAACCCCTATTTGGTCACCTCCATACATCTCTGTACATCTCCGATCAACTCCACTAAGGCTCCTTGAACCAACATCTGTAACGACCAAACCCATCTATGGTCAATAGGGGTCTAGCTGTTGAGCAGGGAGCGCGTGGACTTGACTAGCAAGTCCTATGAAGGTTCAATGGTGTTTTATTGGTACAATGGGAATGGGAAAGAACAGAAAGAACTAGACTAGAGACTAACTACTACTGATCTACAGTATTTATACAGTTAACATAGGGGCACAGACCAAGCTGTACATAGCTATGTACATAGCTATGATTGCCATAAAAGAGTTAATATGTTGTAGACTGGGAAACATGACTTAGCCATGTGTTAGCAGATAAGGACAGCCTAGATAAGATGCTGCGATGTGATTGAATGATAAGGGAAAGTGAGTCAAAGGAAAAGCGGGCAGGCAAGCATGAGGATAATATATGTTGCATAGCCGAGATAAGGGAGATAAGGTCATGTGACTTGATAAGATAAGGTATTGCAAGGGTTATTGTGGACGATCTGGTAGTGTCCAGGTTATAGGGGTTAATACGGTTAATGCAAGGAAAGTGTAGGAAAAGTGTGAAAATGGTATGGTGGGTAATAGCAGCTGTTACAACATCACACCTCTGGGAGTTTATCTCCACCCTTAGGAGTTTATCACCATCCCACTCTTTTAGGAGTTCACCTCCATCAATCTCCCTTAGGAGTTGTATCTCTGGACTTGTACCTTTATTAACCTCCTTCAGTTATAGTCTACATTTCACCTGTCAGTTCATACAGCCTGTTCTGGCTGTGTTCCACCTCCATCCTTAGCCCTATGCACATTGCCTTCGCTTAGTAGTTTCAGACCTGTCAAGTCCAGATCCTCTGGGTTCAAGTCCGGCGGAGATCCAAAGGGAGTAGGAGCAGAGGTTCGACCTAAGTCGACAGAGGTGCAGAGGTGCAGAGGTACGGAGTACGGAGATCACGTAGGAGTGAGGACGTTGGCACAGGACTTATGTGTCACGCCCTTGTCAAGTCCCGTGTCCTCATATTTAGAGTAGAGGAAGGTCAAAGGGAAGTCAGACTCGAAAGGAGGTGACTTAGTTAATTTTCATACTGAAGGTATGACAGAGAAATACAAGAGTTTATATATGTTTGAGATCTGGAGGAAGTATGGGTCCAGAACTACTACAGTGTCTGTCACTCAAAATAGGCATGTGCCTTATAGAGAAAAACAAAATAATAATAGCATGTCTACAAATACAATAACTGGTGTTCTAACTATATGTACATACTCTCAGACACTTGGTGAAGACTGCCTGCTCGTTAGAATTTGGAAATTCTGACTTTCGAGTGGACCGAAAATCTG